>SKCR01011114.1:0-21858 GCA_019454045.1 Zanthoxylum bungeanum | reverse complement strand
GCTTGGCCAAAGACTTCTGGAATATGAAAAAGGGGAAAGGAAAAATCATTATAATTCTTAGGAAGATAAAGGACAATCCCAAGATATCTGCCTAACTTGTGGCAAATGGGGTCATTGAAGCATGACTGCCGTATGGACAAAGCAGACATGAAGGATTAGAAGACAGGACAAGGTTCTGACTTCAAATATGTTTGTCATAAATAAGTTCACTACTAGTATTAAAATTAGATTTTAGATACTAGTGTGATACATATATATGCATGATGTGCAGAATCTGCTGTGAGCAGGATACTGACTTCATATGAGATTAATCTGCGAATTGGAAATTGGACGACAGTCGCTGTTTCAACCGTAGATACCTAATTTTAGGAACTACCTTTGGCTGTGTACTTAAATTAGGAAACTGTTATAATGTAACTAGTTTGACTAGAAACATTAACTCTATATCGAGTAAACTCGTTGCGAGTGTGCCTTTATGTTCTAGAACACTAAAGTGTTTTATTATATAAAGATGATGTTGAGATAAACACATTAGATGTGAATAACAATATTTATATTTTGAATATATAATAAATCTCAAACATATAACATGACAAACAAGTAGCTCAAACTGATTTGATCAGATGAGACTTATTTGTAGCAGTGCTGTCTGGGACACATTAAACAAACTCGTATATCCACACTTTTGAAGAGTGGATACTAGGACGGATTTGATTCCATTCAAATGATGTCTACGAATCTAGTTTTTAGGTAAAGTACCTAAACCACCCTTTACTTGGTAAAAGTGTAAGTTCCACCGATCTATTAGCCCTTGTTCATAGTGACGTAAATGGGCCCATGTCTAGCTAGGATAGAGGTGGATATATAATATTTCGTAACCTTTACGGATGTGGCATCACGTTAGGTTGTGTTTCTTTTGAAGAACACAAATCGGAAACTTTTGGAGTTTCGACATGAAATAGACGAACAGATCGGATAAAGTATTATAAAACATCACGGTTTGACCATGATGAAAATACTTAAGCAATAAGTTTCTCAAATACTTGAAAGAGTATAGTATTCTTTCAATAAGGACTCCTCCCGGAACACGTCAATTTGACGGTGTGGTCGAACGGAGAAACCAAATTTTGTTGGACATGATAAGGTTAATCATGAGTCGCTCTGAGCTACCATTTTCCTTCAAAGGATAAGCATTTAACAGCGCAATACTTATTTTGAATAAGGTTCCATGAAAATTTGTTTGACAGATTTCATATTAGATATGAACAGGAAAGAAACTAGGTTTTCTCACTCCTGAAGATTTGGGATGCTGGGCATATGTTTGGATGATACCAAACTAGAACCCAAAATGGATAAGTGCCAATTGTAGGTTATCCTAGGGAAACCAAAGTATATTACTTATACAACTCACTTGAGAACAATGTAATTGTTGCTCACCATGCGATTTTCCTAAGAGGAATACCGATATGCAGTGGTAAGTGGGAGGATAGTAAAACTCGATAAAAATCGGAGTTATACTGTTCGAGGCACCAAGTTCTTAATGGAACACAAACAGTTCATCAAGGATGAAACTATACCAGTAATCTTCGAATACACAAGAACCGTGTAAGTCGGAGAGAGTCAGAAAACAACCTGAGTATGGGTTTCTGATCTCACCTCATAAAGATGTCAATCTCATTGGGAATACGAACTAACTACGTATGAGGAAGTGATACAAGGTATCAACTCCCTATCATGGCAAAGTGCCATGAGTCCGAAATGGATTCCGTGTATATCAACTATGTTTGGACCTAGTTGTTGTACCGCAAGGCATTGTGCCTATTGGTACTATATAAGTCTTCAATGAAGACATACGTGGATGGCAGCATACCAACGTACTGAGCTAGGCTTTTAGCGGAAAGGTATCGTTATCAACATTGTATTGATTACAACGAAATATTTTACATGTTGCCACATTAAATCCATTTGGATAATGCTTGCTGATGGTGCATGTTTCATTTATGAAATATGGCAGCTGAACCGAAAAATCGCTTTCCTGAAAAAGAAACCTTTTGTAGGATGTTTACAACATCCTGGCGGTTTTGTCGTACCAAAACTAGCAAACAAGGTTTGCAGGTTATTCGATCCATAGATGGATTAAAGTAAGCATTACGTTCTTGGAACTAACGTTTTGATGTATTCATAATGGTGTATGACTTAATTCAAAACGAAATGATTCTTATGTATATAAGGAGGTTAGTGGGAGCGCACTGATAATGATGTCCTAATTAATGATGATATGTCATTTCTTGGAAATGATATTCCCATATTACGATCGGTGAAAGCTTGGCTTTCATTAAAATTCTCCGTAGAATTCTTGGGAGTAACAACCTTTATTCTAGGAATAAAGATCTACTGAGTTAGATCTAGAGGTTATTGACACTCAGCGAGAACTCGTACATTGAAAATTGTACGCAACCTGGTGTCTCATATGCTTTGAGCATATGCATTCACAAACAGGTCAATCCAAGTGATAGTCACTGGATTGATATTAAGAACATCCGTTAGTATCATAGAGAACTAAGGATGATGTCTTAATCTATGGAGAATGAGAACTTGAAGTGACTGGGATCACTGCTGTAAGTTTTCTAACCGATAAAAACAACGGTACAATACAGTTTGAATAACGGAACAGTGAGTTGGAAATCTTCCAAGCAAGATACTGTTACCGAATAAATAACAAATGCGGGGTCTTGCTGCGGCTGAGGCAGCAATAGAAGCCATCTGGGTCATTAACAAATAAATTAGATTAGATATAGTTCTGTTAGCAGCTGAGCTAGGCTACAGCGCAGACTAAAGAATTAATGGTCTCATCAACGATCCAGATATATACTTAGACTATTCATCTGATTCGTTTGGATCATACATCGTGGCGATGTGATGATCGAATAAATTGCATCAGGCGATAATCATACAAATCCGCTGACAAAAGCCTTTCCTCAGCAGTTTGAGCGAACCGTACATAGTTTGGGTGTATGACACTCGAGTGACTGGCTATAGGCCAAGTGGGAGATTGTTGGACAGTTATGACCATAGCGTCACTATTTGTACATATCATGGTGTTGTTCGTACAAATTAACTATGTGACAAAGGAAATTGCTCTCTTATCATTTGTGATTAGATCACCTAGATGTATAAATGATAGGAGGTCCTTATGATTAGTTCCTGGATTGAGATGATATGAGACAGTATCAGTCCACGAAGGATTAATCATTAAATATCCCTAGTCGTAGTATTATCGAGACTGGACATCGATAATACGGAATAGACTAGTATCACACTTGTGCGCGTTGTGGGAGCACAACA
The DNA here is from genome assembly GCA_019454045.1 of Zanthoxylum bungeanum. NCBI lineage: Eukaryota > Viridiplantae > Streptophyta > Magnoliopsida > Sapindales > Rutaceae > Zanthoxylum > Zanthoxylum bungeanum. The sequence goes on along the minus strand of SKCR01011114.1, from coordinate 18,513 downwards.
GCATAGTTCTTATATATTTAAGTATTGGATACTTATGCAAGTGTGATAGGAGGTTGTGTTTACCGATGGTACGGAAACAGCTTCGCTCTGGATAGACCCCTTGGAATTCCATTGGTAGTATGACTATGTGTCTATGGAAGTCCGATATCAGGGTAGGTGTATTTGGTTTTAACCTGAGACTTGCATCGCTAATACTTGCGACAATCGGTATGCTTTAGTTTTGGTCGTCCAGGGCTTTAACTGGTTCTGTGTACGCCTCTGCTGGGTATATTGAGAATCGTAGTGTATTGGGTGTGATGTCAAGACGGAAGTATCACTCCAGTCATAGTAGAGATTATGTCACGTAGGATACGGAACTAGTGCTCTTAAGTACTGCAGTCATCGGGATGATATGACTAGGTCATGTTCATCCGATTATAGAGACTAGTTACCAGACATCCTACATGTGCTTCGTACGGGGCAGACACATTCCAGCCCCAGGCCTAGCACGTGAAATTCAATACTGGATCGCAATACTACGTATAATACGCCTGGCATAGATTATATATTCCAGTAAGAATATTTCTGGAGAATTGGGTAGGCACGGTGCTTTGCTAGAAGCCAACCATGTCATGTAAATCGGTAAGCATGTGGTACGAGGTACGCACGTATTCGGATAATCCGATAACCGTATTTACTGCCAACATATCCAGGGATCTTTTGGGCCGTTTCCCAAAGATTCACCGATGACAGTTGATTTAAATTAGAATTAATATGGGATTAATTAAGAGAGAAAATTAATCTGGGATTAATTAAGATGGAGAAAACTAATCTGGGATTAATTGAGGTATTATTTAATCTGGGATTAAATGTGTTCGGAAAATAGAGAACGCGATTAATTTGGAATTAATCGGTAAAATAAATTTAATAGTTAAATTTGATTTTTTCTATTTAATTTATTCGTATGGGCTAAAGTTAATATATCAGATATATTAATATGAATTGGATTTCGTTACGAAATTAAAGTTGGACTTTAATACGAATGAACGAATTAATTTAGAATTAATTCGTAAACGACGTTCGTAATATATTTGCGAGGCATCGTTATTTATTAAATTAGATTTAATTATTTAGCGACGAAAGTTTGTGTAATCGGATTAAGCGGAACCGAGCCGCGGTAAATGTTCGTAGAGACATTTTGAGTTTTGAATTCAAATGGTGGGGCCCACTTCATACATGTCACACATGTGAAGGGTGGTTGGAAAGTGGTTGGCATTTATGCCAAAACCACTTACTTTCCAACCACTTGGTTTAGGTGAAACCAAATTACCCCAACTACATGGTTTGGGTAAAAGGGTAAAACCCTTTATCAAAACCAAAAAGCCTTCTCTCTCTCTCTACTCTACACACTTGTAACACATTTTGGAAATGAAAAACCCTAGAGAACCTCTCAATGGGCGTGAACTAGCCTCCTTCTTCTATTTGATTTTGTGCCAAAATCAACAAAGCTAGCACTTGGAGAAATCAACTAAGGTGATAGGGAAACTACTTCAAGAGTTGGAATCATCACTTAAAGCTTGGATTGGAGATCTCTTCTCAAAATTTTAAAGCTCAAATTCGTTCATTGTAAGTATATTTCGCAACTTATTTTGAATTTATGAACACCTTTACATGCTTATTAGATCCTTGGCATGTTCTAGGAACACTAACAGGATTCTGCCTCCCTTCCATTTCCAAATCCTTCCTACTACTATAAAAGGGAGCCATTCTCCCTTATAAAGAGATAATCACCATCAACGAAGCCTAAAACTTACAAAATCCCTGCCAAAATCTAAGAAACAACAACCCTAAAAATATTGAGAGAGGAAAGATCCAACACTCATATTTGGAGTTCTTATACATTCTGGCTCGAGTCTAAGTAATGACATAGACACTTAGGAGGATCTTCCAAGCCACCATATGTACAAAGGTAAAACCTAAGGGCAAGTTTTTTTTCATTATTGTCTTATTATAATTTGCTTGTTATACAGTACATCCGATCAGATCTTGGACTCATCTGGCTGGACATGCACATCATACAAAACAATATGGACTTTAAGCGTTCAAACTTTTTTTCGGCCTTGCGCTATGTATTCTAACATGTTCAATTCACATGCTTGTAATAGTAATTTTTTATTTTACTGATTTGTCATTACTTATTTTATGCTTGTCTTTATTTCCTCATTGCTGCCTAGATTTACCTTTTATACATATTTAGTTGTTTAGCCATATTGTTATTGTCTATCCCTTAATTTCTTTCATGCATGATTCTGTTCTTTTTTAGTTCCTAGCCCAAGCATGTTATGATATATATAATTTGCATTTCTGATTTGTGCAACACCTCATGCGAGACTCCCGTTAAGTCAAGCCGGATACAAATTTTTTGATATATATCTGGTCTGCCATGGACTTATCCGGCTAGGCCTCCACGAGATACATACCATGTTGGACAATTATGGCCCATAGCATCACTATTTGTACAGATCATGGTGTTGTTATACAAATTAACTATGTGACAAAGGAAATTGCTCTTTTATCATTTGTAATTAGATTACCAAGATTTATAAATAATAAAAGGTCCATATGATTACTTCCGGATTGAGATGATATGAGACAGTATCAATCCAAAAAGGTTTAATCATTAAATATCCCTAGTCAGAGTATTATCGAGATTGGACATCGATAATTCGTAAAAGACTAGTATTACACTTGTGCGCGTTATGGGAGCATAACAGTATTGTTTTGATATATTTGGGTATATGATACTCATGCAAGTGTAATAGGAGGTTGTGTTTACCGATGGTACGGGAACAGCTTCGCTCTGGATAGACCCCTCGGAATTCCATTGGTAGTATGACTATGTGTCTATGGAAGTCTGAATCAGGGTAGGTGTATTTGGTTTTAACCTGAGACTTGCACTGCTAATACTTGCGACAATCAATAAACTTTGGTTTTGGTCGTCCGGGGCTTTAACAGGTTCTGTGTACGCCTCTTCTGGGTATATTGAGAATCGTAGTGTATTAGGTGTGATGTCAAGACGGAAGTATCACTCCAGTCATAGTGGAGATGATGATCACGTAGGATACGGAACTGGTGTTTTTTTATGTTGCAGCTATCGGGATAAAATGACTAGGTCATCTTTATCCGATTATAGGGACTAGTTACCAGAGATCCGATATGTGCTTCGTATGGGGCAGACACAATTCCATCCCCAGGCCTTGCACGTGACATCCGATATTGGATCGTAATACCCAATACTACGTATACTACGCCTGATATAGATCAAATATTCCTATAAGAATATTCTGGAGAATTGGGTAGGCACGGTGCTTTGCTAGAAGCCAACCATGTCTTGTAAATCGGTAAAAACGTAGTACTAGGCACGTACGTGTTCGGATAGTCCGACGATCGGATTTACTGCCAACATATCTGGGGATCTCATGGGTCACTTCCCGAATATTCACCAATGACGTATGACTCGCACTTTATTAATTTGGGATTAATTATAAGATGATAGAGAAAATTAATCTAGGATTAATTACGGAGATATTTTATCTGGGATAAAATATTATTTAAAGAGAGAGAACGATTAATTTGGAATTAATTGATAAAATAATATATTCAATATATTATACGAAATTAGATTTCGACGCGGAATTAAAATTAGATTTTAATTCGGGCGAACGAGTTAATTTAGAATTAATTCGTTAGCGACATTGAATAGTAATTTTGGTAGGTAAAATTATTTAATTGAATTGATTTAATTGATGTGATGTCTAGTCACTTTGAGTGATGTGACAACTTGTCACTTGTGATTGATGTAGTGGTTGGATGGCTTAAATGCCATTTACTAAATTTTGAATTTGGTATATCTTTATTTGATTTTGGAAATCAAAACCAACTTATCACAACTTCTCTTCCTCTCTCGCCCTCTCATGCCCAAGGGGCCATTTTTCCTCTCTTTGGTTCATCAAATGCCGAGAGCAACAAGGAACAAATAAGGGAATTTTATGGCAAAATTCCAAAGTGCTAGCACACATTCGGGGTCTTGCAAAGGTGATAGGGAAACCCACCCGTGAGCAAGGAATCACACATAAAGCTTGGAGCTTGGAGCACACTTGGAGGTGGTGACCGAATTTCATGGAGCACAAAAACTGCCCACTGCCGAGAGCGCCATGGAGGGGAGAAAAGTTTTTTATTCCTCGCATCGCATAACCGATCAATGTAAGTATGATTCCGCCATATTTCATTGTTGTATTCACACATGTTTCTTGCTTGAAATTGATCCTTGGGACTTAATAGAAACCTAACAATAGTATCTTGAGCCATTTTGAGGATGAAATGAACTTAGGGTAAAATTTGGGTAAATTGGATTTGAGCATGTTTGAGTGAAATTACTTGTTTGAGCATGCTTGTAAATGGATGACTTGGAGTTGTTTGTGATCAATTTTGTGACAAATGGATTGGATCAATTTTTCCCCTTAATCTTGGCTTGGCCGAGAGTTTATGCCCTATAATGTCATGGTGATTTTTGTGTTTTTGATCATTAGATGAGTTGAAACCACTTGGGTAATGTTGATTGTGGATTTAATTGGATTGAAACCGAATCGGACAAAGAAATCCCTACCATTGTCGTGACTATAAGCATGTAAGATGATGTGATTTTATGATTCAATTGTGTTGGACATAAGTTGATGATAATGAGCATAATTAATTGAATAAATTGGGTGTTTTGGAAATATTATTTGGTTAATTAATTATGGCATACACTTTAGGTTAATTAAATTATGAAATTTGGAATTTTGGTAATTTAATTAATTGGGCCAAATTTGGAATTGGGCTTGTAAAGTTGTAATTGGGCTTAATGGGCTTGGTTGTGCCAAGTTTGGTTTAGGCTAATTGGTTTGATCCCATTGGGCCCAAAACCATATCCATAAAGTCCAAATATGACTTAATGGACCTTTAATTTTAATTGGGCCTAATGGGCCTAAATTGGTTTCTTGGCAAAATAAGGGTGATTCCTTAAATGGTCTTTGGTATTTGGGTTTGACCCATATTGACCAAAATTCAATGCCTTAAGAAATTAATTAAAAGCCCATTGGACTTTAATTAAATTAACATTGGATGTTAATCGGGCTTTGAAACCCGTAAGATTAGATTTAGAATCTAAGTCGCTAAAGGCTCATTAATAAAGTGTATTATTTAATTTAGAATTAAATATGAATTAGTATTAAATACAAATTAAATTGGATTTAATGTTGTAGTTTAATATAATTCGTGAAATCGTACTTTGAGTACTTATTCGTAAAACGAGTTTGACTCCCGCAAAATCAAATCGTTGTTTGAACATTGGATGGTCATTAATTTCAGATTAATTAATTGGATTAGATTGATTGATAACATGCTTGTGTGAATACATGGATGCGATGTATGAATAATATATATCGATGGATATTAGATGGGTGAGGGCAATTTTGAAATTGTTGTAATAAATTTAGAATTTATTAAATTGGACCTGCGTGTCCGCCTATTACCTCTTGACTCTTTGTATTTCTCTTCTCACCTATTCCCCTCAATGTAAATGAGGTTTCTTTAGAAGTGTTATGTAATCGGGTAGGTAGAAGTAATACTTGTGCTAGCGGAGAGAGGAAATGAGAGATTTGTTCTAGGAACAATTTGTTTAGGTATCCACCCGCATATCATTATTATATTTATTTATATGCCCCTTATTATGTATTTAGAATGCATGTTTAAGGGTGTATGATGATGAGACCTTAACAAAGATAATTAATTGGTTGCCAATTACACGAAAAACCCTCACAACATATTATGAGTTTTTCCTTCCATTGAGTGATTCTTACTCAAGATCCAAGACTGGCACTGGTTTATTGGCCAAAGTTAAGACCTTTGTCCGTCGCGGATGTGTTTGAATCATGAAGGTTTTGTTCCATATCGGTGTCTTGTCCAAGTTGTGATTTGTTGTCCAAAGTCAAGATCACTTCTTGTCCATCGACATTGATTACGAAGCTTTCCAAGGTCAATGAGTTCCGCTTAACTGGGATCACTAAGTTTGTTGTGCCAAAGCCAAAGCTTAGTTGATTCAGAGGAAAAAGGTTAGGGAATATATTGGATATATTGGCATATATAGGATATATGTTTCGGACTTGGATGTCCACCTACTGGATCTAGGAATTGGATGGGATCCAATTGATCTTAGAGATCTACCTAGTTAATTATCATACAATTTGTTGGCCAAAGTCAAGATTGTGTGTTATTTAACGGGATCCTAGCCCACTAGGAAACAAGGTTTCCCGAGTACTCCACAGAGGGTTAGAGGCTCGCCGAAAAATAGTGGGAGGCAAGTATTAAATTTGCAATATTCGTTTAGTTACTTGCCATACGCGCTCATTTCAATTTTTCGTCAATAAATTAATATATTAGTTGGACTAATATTTAATCGTTGTTTTAATAAACAGTTGAACTGTATTCAAACTATTTCAATTAATAGTTGATTTATAATTGGATTATAGTAATCAATATAATTGAATTTAACCAATTAAATTATAGTTGATTATATAGTTAGACTATAGTAATCATTATAATAATAGTACCTAAAATCGTTGATTCGATAGTTGGACTATTGGAATCAAGATAACTGAAAGATTAGTGTTTAAAACATAATCCTGGGTGAAAATGTTTTAACGGTTTAATTTCATATTGGGAATAAAACTTCAGGATAGTCCTGAAAACCGAGAAGTTACTCTATTTGATAGAATAACATCTCAGCCTAAGCCCGGAGTTGAGCAAACAGTAGAACATGATATTTGGAATATTTATGTGATGATAACTTTAGTGCTTAATCCATTATGCTTGCCAAATAGACTCATTAATTTCTTAGTCAGAACTAAGGATTAGATCCTTATAGTATGATATTGAAATTGAAGGATCTTCATAGATCCATTCTTAGATCTTAGAAGTACTAAATTGCAATAGTAAACTCTTGGAGAGTTAATGGCTATACTCAAGGAGACAAAGCTAGAGTTTGCAATAGGGCAAGAAGCGCAATGCGCATCTTATTTCGACATTCTAAAAGGCCAAGGCTTGGCCAAAGGCTTCTGGGGTGTGGAAAATGGGCAAAGGCAAAATCATTATAATCTTCTGGGAAGACAAAGGACATATCCCAAGATGTCTACCTAAACTGTGGCAAACGGGGTCACTGGAAGCGTGACTGCCGTATGGACAAGGCAGACATGAAGGAATGAAGACGGGGCAAGGCTCGACTTCAAATATGTTTGTCATAAACATGTTCACTACTAGTATTAAAATTGGATTTTAGATACTGAGTGTGGTACATAAATATGTACTGGTGTGCAGAATCTGCTGATTAGCAGGATACTGACTTCAGTTGAGATTAATCTGCGAATCGGAAACGGGACGACAGTCGCTGTTTTAACCGTAGAAACCTAAGTTTAGGAACTACCCTTCGGGTGTGTACTTAAATTAGGAAACTGTTAAAATGTAACTAGTTTGACTAGAAACATTATCTCTATATCAGGGTTTAACCCGTTGCGGGTATACCTTTATATTCTAGAACACTAAAGTGTTTTATTTTATAAAGATGATATTGAGATAAACACATTAGATGTGAATAACAGTATTTATATTTTGAATATAAATAAATCTCAAACGTATAACATGACAAACAAATAGCTCAAACTGATTTAATCAGTTGAGACTTATAAGTGGCATTGTTGTCTGGGACACATTAACAAGACTCGTATATCCACACTTTCGAAGAGTGGGTACTAGGACGGATTTGATTCTATTCAAATAATGTCTACGAATCTAGTTTTGTTTATTAGTAAAAGTGCCTAAACATTTACTTGGTAAAAGTGCAAGTGCCACCGATCTGTTAGCCCTCGTTCATAGTGACGTAAGTGGGCCCATGTCTAGCTAGGCTAGAGGTGGATATGAATTCGTGACCTTTACGGATGTGGCATCGCGTTATGGTTATGTGTTTCTTTGAAACACGGATCGGAAACTTTTAGAGTTTCGACACGAAATAGACAAACAGATCGGCTAAAGTATTAAACCGTCACGTTTAGACCATGATGGAAAATACTTAAGCAATAAGTTTCTCAAATACTTGAAAGAGTATAGTATTCTTTCAATGAGGACTCCTCCCGGAACACGTCAATTTGACGGTGTGTCCGAACGGAGAAACCGAATTTTGTTGGACATGATAAGGTTAATCATGAGTCGCTCTGAGCTACCATTTCCTTCAACGGATACGCATTAACAGTGCAAAACTTATTTTGAATAAGGTTCCATAAAAATCTGTTTGACAGACTTCATATTAGATATGAACAGGAAAGAAACCGGGTTTTCTCATTCCTGAAGATTTGGGTATGCTAGGCATATGTTTGGATGATACCAAACTAGAACCCAAATCGGATAAGTGCCTAAGTTGTAGGTTATCCTAGGGAAACCAAAGTATAGTACTTATACAACTCACAAGAGAACAATGTAATTGTTGCTCGCCATGCGGTTTTCCTAAGAGGAATACCTATATGCAGTGGTAAGTGGGAGGAAAGTAAAACTCGATGAAAATCGGAGTAATACTATTCCAGGCACCGATTCCTTAATGGAACACAAATAGTTCATCAAGGATGAAACTATACCATAATCTTCGAATACACAAGAACCGCGTAAGTCGGAGAGAGTCAGAAAACAACCTGGGAGGTATGGGTTTCTGATCTCACCTCATAAAGATGTCAATCTTATTGAGGAAAACGAACTGACTACGTATGAGGAAGTGATACAAGGTATCGACTCCCTATTATGGCAAAGTGCCATGAAGTCCGAAATGGATTCCATGTATACCAACTAAGTTTGGATACTCTAGTTGTTGTACCGTAAGGCATTGTGCCTATTGGTACTATATAAGTCTTCAAGGAAGACATACATGGAAGGCAACATACCAACGTACTAAGCTAGGCTTGTAGCGAAAAGGTATCGTTATCAACATTGTGTCGATTACGACGAAACCTTTACTCGTTGCCATGGTTAAATCCATTTGGATAATGCTTGCTGATGCTGCATGTTTCATTTATGAAATATGGCAGCTGAATGCCAAAACCGCTTTCCTTAACGGAAACCTTTTGGAGGATGTTTACAACATCCTGACGGTTTTGTCGTACCAAAATGAGCAAACAAGGTTTGCAAGTTATTCGATCCATGGATGGATTGAAGCAAGCATTGCGTTCTTGGAACTATCGTTTTGATGTAATCATAATGGTGTATGATGATTTAATTCAAAACGAAAATGATTCTTGTGTATATAAGGAGGTTATGGGAGCGCACTGACAATGAATGTCCTAAATAATGATGATATATCATTTCTTGGAAATGATATTCCCATAATACAATCGTGAAAGCTTGGCTTTCATGAAAATTCTCCGTAGAATTCTTGGGAGAGACAACTTTATTCTAGGAATAAAGATCTACTGGGATAGATCTAAAAGTTGTTGGTACTCTCCGAGAACTCGTACATTGAAATAAATGTACGCGACCTGGTGTCTCATATGCTTTTGAGCATATAGATCACAATCAGGCCAATCCAAGTGATAGTCACTGGATTGATGTTAAGAACATCCTTTAGTATCTTAGAGGAACTAAGGATGATGTTTTCTTATACTATGGAGAAGGAGAACTTGAAGTGACTGGGTTCACTGCTGCAAGTTTCCTAACCGATAAAAACGACTATAAGTCGTAACAACGGTACTATAAGTTTGAATAACGGAACAGTGAGCTGGAAATCTTCCAAGCAAGATATTGTTGCCGAATAAACAACACAAGTGGATTATTGCTGCAGCTGAGGCAGCAATAGAAGCCATTTGGATCGATAATAATCCTAATCAGATTAGGAGTAGTTCTGTTAGCAGCTGAGCTAGGCTACAGCACAGGCTAAAGAATTAATGGTCTCATCAACGATCCAGATATATACTTCAATATTCATCTGATTCGTTCGGATCATACATCGTGGCGATGTGATGATCGAATAAATCGCATCAGATGATAATCATGCAAATCCGCTGACGAAAGCCTTTCCTCAGCAGAAATTTGAGCGAACCGTACATAGTTCGGGTGTAGGACACTTGAGTGATTGGCTATAGGCCAAGTGGGAGATTGTTGGACAGTTATGGCCCATAGCATCACTATTTGTACAGATCATGGTGTTGTTGTACAAATTAACTATGTGACAAAGGAAATTGCTCTTTTATCATTTGTAATTAGATTACCAAGATGTATAAATGATAAAAGGTCCATATGATTAGTTCCGGATTGAGATGATATGAGACAGTATCAATCAATAAGGTTTAATCATTAAATATCCCTAGTCAGAGTATTATCGAGATTGGACATCGATAATGCGTAAAAGACTAGTATTACACTTGTGCGCGTTGTGGGAGCATAACGGCATAGTTCTCATATATTTGGGTATAGGATACTCATGCAAGTGTAATAGGAGGTTGTGTTTACCGATGGTACGGGAACAGCTTCGCTCTGGATAGACCCCTCGGAATTCCATTGGTAGTATGACTATGTGTCTATGGAAGTCCGAATCAGGGTAGGTGTATTTGGTCTTAACCTGAGACTTGCACCGCTAATACTTGCGACAATCAATATACTTTGGTTTTGGTCGTCCAGGGCTTTAACAGGTTCTGTGTACGCCTCTTCTGGGTATATTGAGAATCGTAGTGTATTGGGTGTGATGTCAAGACGGAAGTATCACTCCAGTCATAGTGGAGATGATGATCACGTAGGATACGGAACTGGTGCTCTTTTATGCTGCAGCTATCGGGATAAAATGACTAGGTCATGTTTATCCGATTATAGAGACTAGTTACCAGAGATCCGATATGTGCTTCGTACGGGGCAGACACAATTCCAGCCTCAGGCCTTGCACGTGACATCCGATACTGGATCGTAATTCGTAATACTACGTATACTATGTCTGATATAGATCATATATTCTTATAAGAATATTTCTGGAGAATTGGGTAGGCACGGTGCTTTGCTAGAAGCCAACCATGTCTTGTAAATCGGTAAAAACGTAGTACTAGGTACGTACGTGTTCGGATAGTCCGACGACCGGATTTACTGCCAACATATCCGGGGATCTCATGGGTCACTTCCCGAAGATTCACCGATGACGTATGACTCGCACTTTATTAATCTAGGATTAATTATAATATGAGAGAGAAAATTAATCTGGGATTAATTACGGAGATATTTTATCTGGGATAAAATATTATTTAAAGAGAGAGAACGATTAATTTGGAATTAATCGATAAAATAATATATTCGATATATTATACGAAATTGGATTTCGACGCGGAATTAAAATTAGATTTTAATTCGAGCAAACGAGTTAATTTAGAATTAATTCGTTAGCGACGTGAATAGTAATTTGCTAGGCAAAATTATTTAATTGAATTTGATTTAATTACGTCGCAACGGAAAATTCGTTTATTTGGAATTAGCGAACCCGAGCCCGGGAGTGTTTGCGGGCCCACTCGCATTTCGAATTCAAGTGCGGCCCACAAGTCACATCAAGCGTCAAATCATTAGTCACTTTGATTGATGTGATGTCTAGTCACTTTGAGTGATGTGACAACTTGTCACTTGTGATTGATGGTAGTGGTTGGATGGCTTACATGCCATTTACCAAATTTTGAATTTGGTATATCTTTATTTGATTTTGGAAATCAAAACCAATTATCACCTTCTCTTCTCTCTCTCCCTCTCACGCCCAAGGGGCCATTTTTCCTCTCTTTGGTTCATCAAAGCCGAGAGCAACAAGGATAAATAAGGGAATTTTTTGGAAAAATTCCAAGGTGCTAGCACACATTCAGGGTCTTGCGAATGTGATAGGGAAACTCACCCGTGAGTAAGGAATCACACATAAAGCTTGGAGCTTGGAGCACACTTGGAGGTGGTGACCGAATTTCATGGAGCATAAAAACTGCCCACTGCCGAGAGCACCATGAAGGGGAGGAAAGCTTTTTGTTCCTCGCATCGCATAACCGATCAATGTAAGTATGATTCCGCCATATTTTATTATTGTATTCACACATGTTTCTTGCTTGAAATTGATCCTTAGGACTTAATAGAAACCCAACATACCCAAATTTTTTTCAATACTGCTTTCTTAACAACTGCTCTAATAATGTAGAAATATTTAGTTATTTTATCCATTGTCCCTTTATTAATTCTTGAATGTGTATTATTTTTTTAAAATTGATCTTGCATATTATTGCATTATAAGATGTGGTCCTTCAAGCGTAAATATTATACTGACATCAGTAATGGACCATTCCGAACCCAAATGGATTCAAGGTCCGACCTTGCGAGGGATGTAGTGCGGTCTTAAATCATTAACTCTTAAAGTGTAAGGGACATCGAGATAATGATTTAATATAACATGACTCGATCTAATGCATAACCAAGTAGTCTTGAAGTCGATGCCACCACAACCACTAATCTGCACATGAAACATCCACAAACAACAATATACCATAAAAAGCATTAGGAATATAAAGAGCAGACAAAATGACGAAGGATAGTCTCATGCTTTGAAAATAGATATTATACTCTCATTTAATCCTACTTCCCCTTAAAAGGTGATATCAAAATGGTCAAAATGGATATTCTATTCTACTCCCCTTTTTTTTCTCACGAAATGACAATGAGTAAAAAATAATTTATCTGCCAACTACTTATCCAATTGCACCAAGATTTTCAAGACCCATTACAACTTAATTGAACTTGTTTTGTTACAAACATTTCCCACAAACATGAAACTAACAAAACTAATACCAATATATTTGAAATCACCTCATTTAACCATTAACCTAAAACCATAACCGTTAAACTTGAAATATAGAGCAACAACTTGAAATTCTTTCAATGCTCGAAAAAGTATATGAAACTTATAACATTAAACCCGAAACTATAACCATTAAACTTGAAACCAAGACAATAGCCATCATACAGCTTCACTTCCCGCTCTACGATTATGTTCAATTTAGCCATGGACATTGGTCCTGATTTCATCAAGTGCTTTAGGGAATCCAATATTTAAAATTCTCATGGAAGCGACCTCATTTCTTATTTGAAATAAGTGATTTATCTACTGTATAATGTATTTTGTCGAACCCTTTTTAAGATTATTCTCCTAATAAAAGTCTTTGTTTATCCTAATCTTGACAGACAACACTCTGTGTCATTATAGGAATGAGAAAGAGTATATAACTCTACAGTGCCTGGTTTGAATTGCACAAAGATTCAGTCCCTTTTAAACCTAGATGTTAGGATCTCGAGTCAGCTAGTTGGTTTTCACAATGACAATTCTTAGTTTATTACCTTCATGTACATTCCCTTCGATGACCCTTCAACTTGCTCTCGAGGTAAACGTTTAGTAAGTAGACCCGCTAGGTTTTCCTTTGACTTGACATAACCTATTGAAATTATGCCGCTTAAGAGTAGTTGCTTTATAATATTGTGTCTTTGACGTATGTGTCGAGACTTACCGTTATACATTGTATTTTGAGCTCTCCCAATAGCCAATTGAATATCACAATGTATGTTTATAGATGGCACTGTATTTGGCCATTTTGGAATATCCTCAAAGAAATTTCGAAGCCATTCTGCTTCATCTACAGTTTTGTCTAATGCTATGAACTTAGACTCTATAGTAGACTGGGCACTACAAGTTTGTTTTGAGAATTTTCATGATATAGTTGCACCATTAAGTGTGAAAATAAATCATCTCGTGAACTTGGAATTTGCTATATCAGATATTCAGTTAGCATCGTTGTACCAATATAGAAAAAACATGACATATTGTATAATGCATACCATAATTTAATGTTTCTCTCAGATACCTTAAAACTCTTACTATGCTTCTAGTGGGTATGTCCTGGATTACTCGTATATCTACTAAACTTGTTTACGACTTGAGAGATATCTAGTCATGTGCAATTTGTGAGATACATCAGACTTCTGATGATGATTGAAAACTTTAATTGTGATACGCTCGAACCAATATTCTAGATATCTAGTCAACGTTTTCTTGGTACACTGAATCATCTCATTTCATGATTACTACCAATAATCAGCATATCGTCTACATAAGGATCCATTTGTCCAATTTCTCATGCCATTATTTAGGTGCGTGTTTTAATCTGTACAAGGATTTTATAAGTTTGAACACCTTGTGTTATTGTTCAGGAATATTAAAATCTTTTGGTTGTTCCATGTAAATCTCCTCATCCAATTAACTATTTTAGAATATTGTCTTTACATCATTTGATGTATTTCATGACCAAATATAGTTGTTATGGCTATAAATATTCTTATTGAAGTGATACGAGTCATTGATGAATAAGCATCAGAGTAATCAATGCCTTTTTTTTTATCTATAACTTCTTATGATAAGTCTTATCTTGTACTTATCTATTGATCCATCCGGCTTCATCTTTCGTTTGAAAATCTATTTATAGCCAAATGGTTTACAACCTTGAGGAAGATCAACCAACTCCCAAGTATGGTTTTGAAGGATTGAATCAATCTCATTGTTTATAACCTCTTTCCACAAAGGAACGTCCAAATAAGACATTGATTTTCTATAGGTTTGAGGCTCATTTTCTAACAGGTATGTCAGAAAATCAGGTCTAAATTTTTTAGACGTTCTTGCTCTCTTGTTATGTCTACGTTCATTTTCCTCAATATTTTGAAGTTCATCTTTTTTTGGTTAATTTGATCACTACTAGTAACAGTGACAATAGTTCTTTTAAGAGACTTCATTCTCTGTTTTTCCTTATAAGAAAATATATCTTCAAAGAATGTTGTATTCATGACTCAATTATCATGTTTGGATTTATGTCAGAAATCTCACATTTATGTACCAAGAATCGATATGCACTATTTTTTTGAACATTTTCTATGAATATATAGTCAACAAATTTCGTACTTATTATAATCTTCTTAGGTTTAAAAACCATCACTTTTGCGAGATACCCCCACACTTTCAGGTATTTATAGGAAGGTGTGTGACCTTTTCCACAATTCATATGGTGTCTTGTCTAATCTTATTTGAGGTAACTTATTCAAAACGTAGTTGGCGGAAAGCAAGGCTTTCAATAGTTTCATTATTTGAGTCTTGTCTAATCTTATTTGAGGTAACTTATTCTGCAATCCCATTTTATTGAGGCGAATAAAGAGCAATAATTTCATGAATAATTCCATGATTGGAACATTATTCACCAAGTTGTGATACATGTTCACCTCCCCATAACTTCAGATTCTTTTGATTTTCTTGTCAAGTTGATTACCAACTTTGTTCTGAAAGTGAATAAAGCTTTCAATAGTTTCATTTTTGCTTCTCAGCAAATATATATAACAGAATCTTATGCTATCATTGATAAAAGTGACAAAGTACTTTTTACCGCCTCTAGATTGTATCATCGATAAAAGTGACAAATTACTTTTTACCACCTTTAAATTGCACAACACCTTAAACTCTCTAATATGCTTAAAACTTATGAAAAAAATGAATGAATCAATAAAATGAACGCAAAGACCCTTTTTTAAGACATGAAGGGCCGCCTTTATAAAGGTATCTTTATGTGAAAGTATACATTACTTTAAGGGTTATAACCATCCAATGAACCATTTCAAACCAATGAGTTGTATCTTTTCTCATTAGGGAACATATTCTTAAAGGGATGAGTTGTATATTTTAAATTGCACAACACCTTAAACTCTCTAATATGCTTAAGACTTATGAAAAATTGAATGAATCAATAAAATGAACGCAAAGACCCTTTTTATAGACATGAAGACCCGCCTTTATAAATGTATCTTTATGTGAAAGTAAACATTACTTTAAGGGTTATAACCCTCCAATGAACCATTTCAAACCAATGAGTTGTATCTTTTCTCATTAGGGAACATATTCTTAAAGGGATGAGTTGTATATTTTAAATTGCACAACACCTTAAACTCTCTAATATGCTTAAGACTTATGAAAAATTGAATGAATCAATAAAATGAACGCAAGGACCCTTTTTATAGACATGAAGACCCGCCTTTATAAAGGTATCTTTATGTGAAAGTATACATTCCTTTAAGGGTTATAACCCTCCAATGATCCATTTCAAACCAATGAGTTGTATCTTTTCTCATTAGGGAACATATTCTTTCATTCCCTATAAATAAACACATTATGTTTAGAAAGTTCCTACATAAATATAAGACAATTACGTGAAACTCTTTTAATTCATGAAAAGTTTTATGAAAGTGAAAGCATCTGAAACCGATGCCATCAAACTTAAAACTGATGCCAATAGATATGAAATCAATGCTTATTTAAAATATTTAACCATTAACTTAACTTTTTAATCATTAAATCTGAAAATTATCATTAAACATGAAATTAATTTTTTATAACATATTTTATATTTATTATTTTTTTAAATATTTAATTATTTTTTTAAATATTTTTTGTTTTAAAAATAATTATTTTAATCTATTTTTTATTTGTTATTGTTTGGCTGCCACATAGGTAAGCATTTATATTATTTTTTATTCTTTGCATGTATGAGATAGGTGCCTCTATTGTAGTCATCCATATAGGTGGCAAAACGAATTAACGAATCGAATTTGTATTGAATCTTAAACGAATCGAATCAAAATGTAATGGATTCATATTCGATTCATTTATTAAACGAATCCTAATATCTGAATTCGTATTCGATTCATTTAAAAAACGAATCGAATACGAATATTCGTTTAGTCATAATATTATTTAATAACATAATTTACCATAATTTATTTACATTAAATTTTCTAATATATATATATATATATATTTATATATTTACTAAAAACACCTCACCAATTATCGACAATATTATTTTTCTATGATAGTTAGTCATAATTTCTCGAATCTTAATTGAAAAATAACAATAACTAGTAAAAGAAAATAATAAAACGAATCATAAACGAATAAACAAATCAATAAATCTAAATTCGTATACGATTCGTAACCTAAATTACCCCCCTCTAGTCATCCCAATATTATATGACAAAGACGTAGACATAGAAGAGTAGTGGTCCAAGTGACCATTCAAAAGACAGAGTTTAATGATTAATTAATGTCATGTTCATCAGTCAATCAAAACAGAGAGTTCCGATTGATATGGATCACTCATTTTTGAATTGGTTCAATGGAATGCATTGATGGATTATTATAGTCATCTGTCATATATTTTAAGCCAAAACGAGTTTCATGTTTGGCTACAAATAATTAGTTTGTTTGAAAAATCAATTGTCAATCCTTTGCATGATACACGTGGGATGTTAATCATAGAAAATCACAAATTTTAATTAGGATCGTAATAATTTTTTTCTAAATTTAAAAATTAATATAGAATTTGAAATATTTTCGTGTTCGAAATTTATAATGAGGAGAATATCAAGATTAATAAATCTCGATCCCTTCCTTATTTTTTTAGTCCGTACTATAAGGTGTCTAGATAAATTTTCTCGCATCAAAATTAATTTATGCTCGCGATAATTACACTATTAATATTTGAAACTTCACTTACTTTTATGAATATTTTTGTTTGGCCCCTTAATTTTCAGAATTTTTAGGTTTATACCTGTTGACGGCTGATTTTGGTCTCAGAGTAATATTGGAATATCACTCCCGAGGAAATCCTCCTTCAATAGTGAATTTGTTTGGTTATGGGGGACCAAAGGCAAATTTAGCGGGAAACAGATAAACACACCAATCAACAAGGGGATTTAACGTGGTTCTGTGGATTTGGATCCGACCTACGTCCACGGGCACAAAAAGATGGTACTGTTATTACTTTAAACACTCTTCTCGGATCTCTACAAGTCAGAGCTTGAAGATTCAGATCACAAGTTTTGTTGATGACTTGATGATGATTTTTACACATACTATGCCCTCCTATTTATAATAATACAGAAATCAGACTCCTATTTGCATAAGAAATCCTAGTTGAACTTAGTCTCTTCTCCTTGTAAGGATTCCTAGTCCGATTCTCCCTTCTCTTTTCTTATTCCTTTTTGGATTCTGACTTCATTTCCTTGTGAGGGTAGGATAATCTGCTTATCTTCAACCGCAAGAATAGGGTGTCGTCGTCTTGCATACGTCTCGCCGTCTGGTCGGTCTTTATGTGGTCGGTCATGACAGTCTTTTATGCTGAGAGTGTTTCTGCCGACCTTAAAGTGCTCGGTCATCCGAACCAAAGTGTTCGGTCTTCACATGTTGTGGTCGGGTCGGTTCTGATGATCTCCACTAGCCAGGAAATTACCCTTCTGTCCTCGTCGTGCTGTCTTAAATGTTATAGTGCCTGAAAACACCATCAACATCTGTCCCCTAGTTCTCGGTTCCAACGA
>SKCR01011113.1:0-22597 GCA_019454045.1 Zanthoxylum bungeanum | reverse complement strand
TCATGATCTCGGAAGAGATATAACAGTTCATAAAAAAAAGTATTATCTATTTTAATTATCGTACCAGATGCAACCTCTCGTTTTTTAAATTTCGTAAGAAATCTGCATTTAATTAATTGAATAAGCATAGCAATTAATGTGACAAATAATGTTGCATTTCATGAATCAGAGTCAACGAATTCACCAGTGGTTTCAAATACAAAGAATCATTTGTTTTCCATACGCTTAATCAATGTCTAGTTTGAGCATGAGATCTGTTCACGATTGTTTTTCATTCTAAGGGTGATAATGAAAATTTACTTTAATTGTGAATTTATTTGGTTGTGGAAATCTCACAAACATAATAAAAGACAAACAACCACATAAATAAGGAATTGCGTCGTTTGGTTGAGAGTGACTACAACCTACGTTCATGAAAGGAAATGAAGTGCTTTTATTAGGCGTGGGGTAAATACCGACCCGAACACCTAACAAAGGATTTACACAAGATTTACAACAAATAACCCCTCATGTTCACATGTTGGAATGCCAACTCTATGTAGCCACATGTTGGAATTTCGGAAAAAAACTTATCTCAAGGAAAAAACATAAACCCTAGAAACAACCTCACCTTTTAAAAAAATAAATAAAGAGATCTTGCAGCAGAAGTTTTTTGAACTAAATACCATCTTTTACCTATTAACTTTTTACAAGGAAATTATTATTTTTCAAGTGATAAATTGCGTAAATATCGTTTATTACGAAAATTTTAAAATCATTTCATTTTCCACATAAAGTGAACAATTTTCAAATTACAAATGAAAAAGAAAACCAATTTAAGATTTTTGTGATAAATGAAACTTTGGAAAAATAATAATTTACTTTTTTCAGATTTGAACATCGAATTTTATAGGATTAGAAGAAAACTTACCCGTTAGTTAGTAATAAAACAAATTCTGCATATTTTCTATAGATTAAATCCCATGAAAAATACTTAAATACATGCAAATTAATGTAAAATTATTTACGAGGTACCAGTTGTATACAAACCTAGCAAGCAACTTCACGAGACAAGTGGACAACCAACTCAGAAATATTAAAAATTAAAATTGGCTTTTGAAAATTCAATAAAAAAAAAAAGGATCCGTACGTACCTGGGCAGAAATTACTTAGACCCAAATTTAATCTCCTTAATAAATTTTAATTAATTAATTAAAGTAATATAAATTCTCTGTCATTTCCAATTTCTCCCCCATCATCCAGCTACATCACCACTACCACTTCCATTTTTTAAAACTCAAATCTGAGTATCACCCACATGATTAACTTGCTCTTAAACCTATTCTTAATCAACCCTTTTCTTCAAATTTCATTCATAAATTCACACATACTTCCATTACAAGAAACAAAACCCTAGCCATGGCAGGTCCCAAGTCTTCAAATTTTTCTGTAAAGAAAACAAACCTATACTCACTAACCCTAATTCTTTTTCTGTGTACACTCTCTTATCTGTTCGGTCTCTGGCAATACGGGCCCCACACCTCCCTCACCACCATCACCACAACCACAACCACCGCCATAACCGGTACCGCTTGCTCAACGACAACAATCCCAAAAACCCTAGATTTCACAACCCACCACGTGGCAGAAACCCAATTTGCCACGTCAGATAATGAAATAATAAAACCCTACTACTACCCTTTATGTAATATCAGTTACAGCGAGTACACTCCATGTGAGGACGCGGAAAGATCGTTGAAATTTAAGAGGCGAAGGTTGATATACAGAGAGAGGCATTGCCCTGCGAAGGGTGAGTTGCTGAAGTGCCGTGTGCCGGCGCCGTACGGGTACAAGAACCCGTTTGCGTGGCCGGGGAGTAGGGATCTGGTGTGGTATGCTAATGTGCCGCACAAGGAGCTGACAGTGGAGAAGGCGGTGCAGAATTGGATCAGATTTGAAGGTGATCGGTTTAGATTCCCTGGTGGAGGTACCATGTTCCCTAATGGTGCTGATGCGTATATTGATGATATTGGGAGGCTGATTGATCTCAATGACGGCTCTATACGTACCGCCATTGATACTGGTTGTGGGGTAGGTTCATTTCTTCTCTGTTATAATTTATTTATTTGATTTGTAAAGATTTAAAATAAACAAATGATGACTAATTTGGCAATTTTTGGATAAATTTGGACGTGAATTAAAGGGTTGCGTTATATGAGGGATATGCATGTAAATCCAGAATCAGAATTAGGATTTGAGTTCGTGATCAACGTTTGATAGGTGAGATGAGGTTCACATTAGGATTGACAAAAAAATATCTAATCTCAATTGTATCTTTGGGATGATTGAAAAATCTTGGTGGATAAAATTTTAATTGAATTTAGGATAATTTTTCATCCTAAATTTTAATTTAAAAAGTTTCAAATTTAAATTAGCATTCAAAACTAGGGGTGGGAGCGGTTCGGTTTGGTTCGGTTTTTGCTAAAAACCGAACCAAACCATATTTTACGGTCCGATTTTTTTACCTTTCAAACCAAACCATTAAATAACGGTTTGGTTCGGATTGAAAATTTGTTAAACCAACGGTTTACGGATTGGTTCGGTTCAGTTTACAGATTATTCTACTTAAAAAAAAAATTTCATCCACTTAAGTGAAGACAAAAAAAAAACTAGTCTAGCGAACAAATAGTATGAAGTGCTACGGTGTAAGTTGTGACTCTAGAGAATACATGCACTCAATAGATGATTGAAAAATGAGGCACAATTAATTCATGTATTTTTTAAAAATTACCTCGAATAATGATGCCACCATCATTTTAATTAAGAGACAAATTCAACAGCTTACTTTCAAGAATAAACCATAAAACAAAAAATTTAATAATAAAATTATTAACAAATAAATTTAAAAATAAAAGTATTAACAAAAAAAATATATTAACAAAAAAACTAAGAATAAAAGTATTAACATACTAATTAAAAGAAAACATAAAGAAAAATTAAAATAAAAATGCAAATCTTTTTTATAAAAATATATAATTTTTTAATTATAACGGTTCGGTTCGGTTTAACAGGTGCGGTTCGGTTTAGCATCTGAACTGAACCGTAAACCGTATGGGGTGGGCCAATCCGAACCGCAAACCGAACCGTTAGAAAAAAAACCGTAAATTTGGTCCGGTTTGGTTCGGTTTACGGTTTGGTTCGGTTCGGTCGGTTTTTTTACCCACCCCTATTCAAAACCCTTCAGTTTAAGATACGGAGCGATTTACTCGTTTCAAATCATAATCTGAACCGGATGAAATGAGATTTGATAGTTCTAGATGTCCTGATTGGCGATTACAATTCCTTAAGTAAATACTGACAGAGCACTTAATCCTAATCCGTAATTCCAGACAGCCGAGTCAACAAAATTAGTATATAGTCTCATACAACGTTTAATAAAAAAAGCACGCCTAGAAAAAGGTGCTAATTAGATTTTTGCAATCAATTCCAGGCATTTAAAAGTTAATGGGATCTCGTTTGACGTGCATTACACGTTCGGGGTATCTAATATCAATGCACATTGTAAATGTAACTAAGAAAAATTACGTTTCCTTGTAATTAATTTTAAACTAACTTGAATTGTGTTCAAGTGTCAAAATTATTTGATTAATAATAATAAATTTATGTAGGTGGGAAGTTGGGGAGCGTATCTTCTGTCACGAAACATCATAACAATGTCATTTGCACCAAGGGACACACATGAAGCTCAAGTTCAATTCGCTTTAGAGCGTGGGGTTCCTGCTTTGATTGGAGTCATTGCCTCTAAGAGGCTCCCTTATCCCTCTAGAGCTTTTGATATGGCTCATTGCTCTCGCTGTCTCATTCCATGGAATCAATTTGGTACATATTATTATCAATCCCTTGTAACTTTTACGATGTTTAATTAATATGATTCATTCTGTTATTTATTAATGGCGAAAATTTGAAATTATTATAATATTTTTTAAATGATTAGTTTTTTATCCGATGTTGTAAAATGTACCGTATAATTTTCCATTCAAAGATGCAAAAATTATCAATTTTTTACCTAAAGTAAAAAAAAATGGTGTAATAATTTCGGATTATCTCGATCTTTACGATGGAAACTAGATAATTCTGTTTAAAATATTGTGTCTATCGTTCTCAATTGTTATATATTATAGGTGGGATTTATTTGATTGAAGTTGATCGAGTGCTACGACCTGGAGGGTACTGGATTTTATCTGGCCCTCCAATCAATTGGAAGAAGCATGCGAGAGGCTGGCAAAGAACAAGGGAGGATTTGAATAATGAACAAACTGCTATTGAAAATGTAGCTAAGAGCCTTTGCTGGGAAAAAGTAAAGGAAAAAGATGATATTGCTATCTGGAAAAAGCCTATTAATCATATGAACTGTAAATCAAAACGGAAACTCACTCAGAATCCACCTTTCTGCCCAGTTGAGGATCCTGACAAAGCCTGGTTCGTGCCTTTTTAACCAAAATTTAACGTGCATTGGTTGTTAAAGTTATAATTCGTTATATATTAGATAAAATTATTCATGTTTGATTCGTAAACCAACTCTTTGATTGATCAAAGACGATGCTTAAGAAAAGTTTGACTTTTTGAACTATCAAAATATTTTGTCCCGCTTATCGCCTTTACAGCAAATTGGTTGTACTGTTAAATGATTAATTTTGAATTTAAATTTCAGGTACACAGAATTGGAACCTTGTTTGACACGTTTGCCTGAAGTGTCAAATAATCAAGAGACTGCTGGTGGGGAATTGGAGAAATGGCCTAAGAGACTAAATGCAATCCCACCAAGGATTAGTAAAGGAAGTGTGAAAGAGATCACTCCTGAGATTTTCAAACAAAATTCTGAGCTATGGAAGAAGAGACTGGCTTATTACAAAACAGTGAACCATCAGTTAGACCAAACGGGACGGTATCGTAACATCCTAGACATGAATGCTCACCTGGGAGGCTTTGCTGCTGCTCTTATTGATTACCCAGTTTGGGTCATGAATGTGGTTCCTGTTGAGGCTAAAATCAACACTCTTGGAGTCATATACGAAAGAGGACTAATCGGAACATATCACAATTGGTAAACTTAATACCTCTTTGTGATTCACAGTTAAATTTAAGATCAATTGTCTAATATTATGTACATGTTATGGTGCAGGTGTGAGGCAATGTCAACTTATCCTAGAACTTATGACCTTATTCTTGCTGATTCTGTGTTTAGTCTCTACAAAGACCGGTAACTATACGTACAACCTTACCGCGGTTTTTTTCACATAAAGACTGTTTTCAGGATTTGAACTTCTGACGAAGCGAATAGCAAATTAAAACTTGGTCATCACACTATGATCTTTTTTTCTACTTAATAAGTATTTAATTTAATGTGAGCAATATTTGTTTTACAGATGTGAAATGGAAGATATTTTGCTAGAAATGGATCGGATTTTGAGACCTGAAGGAAGTGTGATCTTCAGAGATGATGTAGATGAATTGGTGAAAGTTAAGAGGATCATTGATGCATTGAAATGGCAAAGTCAAATTGTTGATCATGAAGATGGACCTCTGGAGAGGGAAAAGCTTCTATTTGCTGTTAAATTATATGGAACTGCTCACCCTGAAGGAACTGCCTCTAAATCTTTATAATAAAAAGCTTTCTTTTTCTTTATTTCTTTTTTCTTTTTTCCTTCTGTTTTCAATTCATTCTTTCAGATAATTAGTTCATTGCAATCAAATTAAATGACAGACTCCATATTTTTTTAAGTAACATTTTTTTGATTCACATTTGGTAACAAATCACTAAAAATATTTGGTCCATTATTAAAATAATCAAAATATATATATATTCATAAATTCTACAATATGCCCACAACAAATTTATGTACCACCTAATCTTCAAATGCAGCACACTAACTATGAGTATCGAAATTTCAGTTAGTTGATGAATCATGCAAAATCTCACCACTTAACATCTATAAATTAACATTAATCCAAAGAAACTAAACACATCATAATTAAAAGAAAGCAAAAAATAATCATCAACTAGTCAAAATGGCAGCAGCAACCAAGTGTCTGGTTTCTCATAGCAGTACCAAAGCAGCATTGCTACTCTTGCTGATTGCATTAGCAGTGGAAACCCAAATGGGTAATGCACAGCAGACCTGCACATCTGAAATGGTAAATCTCAATGCCTGTGCCCCGTTTGTGGTTCCTGGCGCCGCTGCCACCACTCCTTCCGGTGACTGCTGCACTGCTCTACAATCAGTTGATCGTGACTGCTTGTGCAACTCCGTTAGGATCGCGGCTCGCCTTCCTACTCAATGCAATCTCCCCGCTCTCACTTGCACTCCCTGATCACAAGTACATACTTTGTTACTCTAATTAGTGTAAAGTTTTAATTTGTCACTTCTTGATTTTCATTTTTAGAAGAAATAATAACATTCCCTTTTCTTGTTAATTTTAATATATGCAGTGATGCGTGGAGCACAAGCTAGAGTTGTCAGCAAATAATGGGAGGGTTTTTTTTTTTGTTTCCTTTAAATGTTGTCTTTTATATATGTGTTCTGATGTTTGATCGAGCAATCAACTAAATCAGAAAGATGAATAATAATAACAATAATGTTTCTTCCTTTTGAATTAGGGAACCATAACTTTGAGCAGTTTCTGATATTTGCGTTTATTTCACAACATTTATTTGCTGTTAACGATAGGTATTAAAAGTTAAATATTTATTCTCCTTGGATTACAATTCCAAATCAAACAAAAGTATTTTTCATTAATTATGGTTAATTGTATGGATCATTTGATTATTTTGTGTTAAAATTATTATCTCATTAAGTTCAATAAAATATATATGTATATTTATTGTTTCAGTCCAAATCAACGTAAGTCTTCTCCGATCTCACGAAACTTACGACAATATCATTCGCTCTTTTTTTCACTCTTACTTGGAGATCTATATTGTATATGTCCAACATTAGTAATATTTCTCTTATCTTCTTATTAATTGATACTATATCCATTTTCTTCCAATTTTTATTTTTATTTTTATTTTTAACGTCCTCTCTCTTAATCTTAATCTACCTATACTTTCTTGATCTTTCTAAACATTCTCATCACACCTACCCTCTAATCACAAAACAAAGAGTTGTGCTACTCTGCCCGAACAGACAAACTTGCATTTCATAGTAAAATGTTAGTCTTGTAAAATATGTGTATTATTTTGTTTCATTTTTATCTAGGAATTTGTAGTCACCGGTTTTACATTAAGGCCAGTGGCGGAGCCAAGAATTCAATACAGGAGGGGTTAAGTTAAAAAGTTCAACAAAAAACAAGTATCAAAATTTTGAATTTCATTAATATATTTTCATTCAATACATTTATATTGTTCTTGACGAGTTTTCATATGTTGAAAACGTTGAATGATGACCTCATTATCAATACTACAAAAAATATCATTTTCTATGTATACAACTAAACTATCATTCAATCATTGATCTCTCATCCGATTTCTCAATCGATTTTTCACAAAATGCATAGTCGAAAATTCCAATATGCTGCTCGATATTCATTTTGAGTTTTGTCTGAATGTCTTGAGAAAGCTATTTTAATATGCTGCTTCTGATTCATCAACGCTTCACAGTTATGTCTAGTTTTGTTATGAGCACTATTCATATCTCCCTCATGTTCAATAAAATTTTCTTTCTTCTTCCAATTCTTAAATCATTTACCAACAAATATATCACCACCACTTTGTTTACCATTCTCTTCTTTAAAAAGATAACAAAAAAGACAAAATGCAGCATCTTTTTTCTACCCTATATTCCAACCATGATCCAAAATTTTCAAATCAGAGTTAAGACAAACCGCTGTTTTTGATTTTCAAAATTTGATAATTTAAAGTTGTGGTTTTTAGGTTGAACTGTACCTTTTTCTTTGGAGAATAATTTCAAAATTTGATAATTTCAAAATTTAATAATTTAATTTTCTTTGGAGAAGGTTAACAATGTTGATTTTCTTTTAAAATATTACTCCATTACTATATCAAATAAACAAAATAATAATTTAGTTTCTTGTAAAAAAATTTATTGAAAAAACCTAAAGGAATCAACAAATCATTATTAGGTTTCAAAATTAATATCATATTGTTCAATTTTTTCAAAAAAAACAAATTTGACTATGTTAAATTAATAAAAAAAAAATGACTATGTTAAATTACAACAAATATACTTGGCTGCAAAAAGGGTAAATGTAAGTCTAGCATCCTCACCATCAAGCTAAATTAATAAAAGATTCACTATGTTAAATTAATAACAAATTAACTACGTCAAAGTAATCTGTAACTGTAAAACTAAATAGCTAATAATGAGCATAGAAAAAAATTGAACAATACGATATGTCGATAATATTAATTTCCAAACCCATTTTTATTTTGCATAAATTTAATATAGAGAATATTATCCTGAATTGTTGGAATAAAAGTATAATCGCCCCTGGACCCTCCTTTGCTTTGTGCAGTTGCTCACTCACCTTTGAATTTCGTTGTTGATGACTTATATCTTTTGTATTTGTTTCTTAAGAAGTTTCAGAATTTATGAGAAAATGGGAACAAAAAATAAGGATTTAATATAATTTTTTTTTTTTTTTAAAAAAATTTTAATTTAGAAAATTTTGTTGGGCCCAGCAAGGGCTGCAGCCCCTACTAGGCCCAACGTGGAGCCGCCCCTGATTAAGGCTAAGGTAGAGAGATCAGACCGGTCCCATAATTCTTTCTGTTTCTCAAGTAGTTTTAGGTGTGAATATATATCTTTAGTGGTTACGGGAAACACATAGTACATATATTGTTTTATGTTGTTAAGTTTATCATAACTTAACTTAAATCTTAGGTTTTTCCTAAGTTTATATTCGAGTTATTATGACCGTGTAATTAGATTACTATGTTTTTATATGACAAAAATAGTCTATGTATTTGGTCATGCCTTGGAGCACACTAAAATTTTTGCAAAACAAAACAAAGCGCCAAGGTTTTCGGGATTGATTCGGACCCATATATTCGAAGACGAAAACCAATTGAGTTGAGCCCATTTATACAACAATTGACAGAAAATACTTCTAGATTTGTGGCCTAATTTCTCTTTTTCGAAATAAAGAAGTTTCATTAACCTATAAATAACATAGACTAATAATTTATCCCTAGCTTAACTCTCAATAGCTCATAGATTCATCTCAAGTATAGGTTTAATTTGAGATTTAGGTGTGATGAAGGTGAATTATTTTTTAAAAAAAAAGACTTAAACTTTTCTTAAATTCAAAAACAAAAACAAAAAATGCAGAGAATAATATTGAATACTTTACAGGAAATTTATTATGACAAGTAACTATTTAAACTAAAAAATTAGTAAAATATGTTATGTTGAAAATAAAAAATTTAAAACTCATACCCATACATTCATATAAATGGAGAGGGCCGTAAGACTAAATAAATAAAAATACCTCCTTAATTGTTTAAAAATATTATCCATCACCGGGTTAGCTCTTCTTTTTCGGAAGTCATATTATAGGATTAAAAATTTAATGGTGTCGTATTTAATTAGGCCTAATCTAATCTCATATCATTGTCATTAAACGAGTTGTTGTAACAGCAATCACAAAATTTAATTGGATTGACAGGGACTTAAGAATATTAATACACGTAGATTTGTGGTAATCAGATCATAATTTGTAATACATGATGTGGTATATCATGTGTCGGGTGTATATGTCATATCTTTCACAATAGGCGGGCTCCACACAGTTGTGGGACCCGCCTGCTATGAGAGAGATGACATATACATCCGGCACATAATATAATTTTCGGTAATACATGATGCTTTTTGAAGACCATGAAAATATATAATAACCAAATATATGAAACTTGATGAATCCTGATGTCTCTTTGGAATCTGCTGAAATAGGTAATGAGTATATCACTAAGTGCGTCAAGATGAGACTTTATAGACAATATAAAAAAGAATTTATATTTTATGTATTTTCGTATATATCTTTTTGTGTATTATTATATGTACTCTTATCTGAACATGACTAAAATAATATTGGTTAAGAGACTTTTCATTTGAAAAAAGTGTTTATTCGTAAATTATACATTTAATCGTTTTAGTCACAAATTAAAAATTATTACTGAAATAAAAAAGAATATTTTCTATTATACATATTTAATGTTAAATAAATTAATAAACAATCAAAAGAAAATTAAATATATAAAGAAAAACGAAAGAATAAATTAGATAAAAAGAAAAAAGAAAAATTATAAAATAAATAATAAATTATAAAATAAAATAAGTGACTTTTCATAAGTAAATCAAAAAAGTAATTTATTTAAAAGAAGATAAGTAATAAAGTCATTTTGTAACATTTTTTATTATATATAAATAGTGTTAAATAAATTAATAAAGAATCAAAATTAAATTAAATATATAAAGAAATACGAAAAAATAAATGAGATTAAAAATAAAAAAATAAAAAAAATAAAAAAATAAAAAAATAAAAAAGTGACTTTTCATAATTAAATTAAAAAATAATTTATTTAAAAGAAAATGGATAAATAAGGAGAGGGGGGTCGGGGAAAATCAATTTTCTTAACATTTCTAGAATATTATGGGGAGGAGGCTCTCAATGTTATGCCAGCACTACAAATGTATTTATCTGACTTTCAAAACATCATTTTTTTTCAATTTAAATCCGTGGGTCCCTCCCTGCAACTACACTTACCAGGCTGATGATCTCCATCTCCAACCACAGAATTTTGACACGTAGATTTTTATTTTTTTATTTTTTTCTGATTTATTAGTGTTTTTGTAATACACTATTACCTCTCTGAACCTAAAAGAAATTAAGACTTGATACTAATATATTGACATGGTTTGGTGATACATCTATTTTTAAATATTTTAAATATTCAATAAAATAATAAATTAATTTATAATTTGTAAATTAATAATATTTAATTTTTTATTAAAATATATTTAATACTTTTATAGGCGTGTTTTCAATTTTTTTGAATTATAAAATTTATAATTATATATATTTGACTATATATACCTAATTTGGAAAAATTATTTTAGGACTTCAAGTTCAAATGTTTATTTTAAAAATTAAAAGTACATATATCCTTATCTCGACTATTTTTCAATTGAAAAATTAAGTCAAGGAGAACCGAAAGACTTGTAACAAGCATAGCCAACTCCAGTGCGCCACGTAAGGATATCAGTTAGTCACCCACACCCACACCCACAAAAAGAATCTTATGCCGCGCGTGTTCCACAAACTCCTCCAAAACGCGTCTTCATCCATTCCCAGCAGGAAAACAAACAACTACTTAAAAACCTTTTCACTTCGCCATAGAAGACAGACACAACTCAAGTAGTTTAAAGTCTTTCACTTCTTCTCCCCTTTACACTATGTTTTCGTCCCCAAAACCTCAAAACGATCCGTTTCATTGTTACCTTTCAATTTCTCTCTAAAAAACTTCCCGGCAATGAAACATGGGCTTTTTTCGTCGACTTTTTGGCGCCAAAAAGGCCGGGTCTCACTCGTCCTCGTCATCATTGAAGGAGAAGAGAAGGTGGAGCTTCTCCTCTACTAGATCCTCCAAACAAACGACGCCGTCTCAGTCTCAGTCTCAGCTCAACAAGCGCGACGCCTTTTACGATTCTAATTTGGATGCCAACAAGCACGCCATAGCCGTCGCCGCCGCCACTGCCGTGGTAGCCGAGGCCGCGCTTGCAGCAGCTCATGCGGCCGCTGAGGTTGTTAGATTGACGAGCACCGGTGGCCGCAGTTCCGCCGCCGGCGGTGTTGCTGCTCCCGCCGCCGCCGCCGCTCACGTTAGCCAGCAGCGGTGGCAACAGGAACTTGCGGCGGTCAAAATACAGTCCGCATTTCGAGGCTATCTGGTCAGTTACTTAATTACTAGCATTTATTATTTATCAATCTTGTTTCCTGAGAACACGTAGGAAACTGGAAAAAAAAAAATTCAAAATTTGAATTTTGGGTACTGTTTCTTCTTTGTTCCTCAAACCCATTTTCTATAATTTGATATTAAACTCTAATGTAAAATCAATTTTTTTTTCCCTTCAAAAAATATTTTAATATTAAATGATACATTCTTAATTTTTTTTAATCCATTTTGTAAAATAGTTTTTCAAAAATAAAATTTGCGTAGATTTTACTGAAGGGCTAAGCATTATTTGGGATCTGGAGGAATGGAAGTGTTTGTTTTTGAGCGTTTCGAAGAATCAAATTTATAACCAAAAAACGAAAGATTCTTCCAGATTTGTTTTTTCTCAGTTAAAAATCAGAGCAATGGGTGTGTTTATTGGTGTTGATTTTTTGTTGAAGGGCAAATCAGATATGGTCCCAAGATATAAATTAAAAAAAAACAAAAAAAAATAAAAAAATAAAAACAGAAGAAGAAACAAGACAAGACAAACAACAGTTTGATAGCCAGTGCCCACGATGCTCAAGCTGTGCGCCGACACAACACAAGTGGGTGGTGTGTGTATTTTTAACTGATTCCCTGTGGCTGTTATGTTATCCACGGAGCTTTGCTCTGTGTTCTGTACTTGCATTTATTTATTTTGAAAATTCTCGGTCGCACGTGCCAAAGTGAGAGTATTTAATTTTGAGTTGTGTGATTACTGATTAGTATCTTATTATTAGTGACTAAGCATGATGATGTGTGTGGATATGATTGGATTTGATAGTGATGGTGTCTGCTATTAACATGTGAAACTTGAACTGACCAAATACAGAATCATCTGGATTTACCTTTTGTTTTTCTTTTTTTGGTTTACTATTTGGATTTACCTTTGTCATCAATCTCAAGTATGGTTTCTATGACTCCACAAAAAAAAAAAAAAAAAAAAGAACTTTCACTTATGCTGAAATGAAATGATCTAGTAAACAAATTCACCCACTGTGTCATGTGCAATTGGACCCCTTGGCCAAATTTTGTAACTTTCTTTGAATAGTGTCAAAGTTGTAAGACAATGGCATGATGACTGTACTGCTCACCACAAAGTGAGCAACATCGCTCACAAGATCATCACACACTATGTCTCCGTATACATTCAAAGCATAGAACAACTGGAAATTAAATCTCCTCACCGCCCATTTGAACAGTGTACGGAACCCAAATCTATTTTACCAACGATGAAAATAATTAGCCACTCTCACATGATTAGCTTTTAGATATTTGAATCATTTGTTTCTTTACCTGCCTATTTTTCTGTTTCGTATGTGTGATAGTGTGAGAGATAATGATTTCCCCCATGTTTCTACCCCTTTTGCTTTGCATGCTAATCTGTTACATTTCTTTATAAATTCCTGGATCCCTGCACTGGCAGAACTTTTAACTTTTCAGTCATAGATAATGTCATTGTAAGAACTTTTTCATATTGGAAAAATAATTCCATGTTTTGGGGTGAGTTGATTATCGTTTTTCTTCTAATTATATTGGATTGTTTAGATTGTTCTGGGATGAAAATAATCTTCTGATTCATTGTTTTTATGGTTATTTTGAAGGCAAGGAGGGCTTTGAAGGCACTGAAAGCATTGGTGAAGCTTCAGGCACTAGTTAGAGGTCACATTGTGAGGAAGCAAACAGCAGATATGCTAAAGCGCATGCAAACATTGGTCAAAGTGCAGGCACGAGCTCGTGCTAGTCGCACACACATGTCTGAATCTTTGCGTTCTAGTAGCAAGTCCTCCCTTTCTCGCAGTACAGTAAGCAAGACTTATATTCTTACCTTAGTTTGTTTTCCAGCTAGGTTTAGTGATTATCTTTCTTCATCCAGAAGCATGATATAAAATGATATAAAATCATGTCACGAGATTCTCAATGCACATGCAAAGAGAGATTTTAGGGGACCACATTCTGAATTTACCTAATTAAATTCATGTTCCTAATGTCTTTTGGTAGGATAAAGATAGATGAATTTCTTTGCAAATTGTATTTTAATATAGTCACGGGCCTCAGAAAAAGTGCATCTGATCTGAGTCATAAGCTTTGTTAGATCCAAATTTAAAATCACTGGAGTTGCAATCTGTGAGGGCCACAGTAGACAATTTTGCATTTCTTTTTGACATTTGAATGCCAAAAGTCTTGGATTAAAGAGAGGGCATACTGTACCTACCGCGCACCTTTATTCGGGGATTGGTTCACAGGAGTTCTAGGGCATCACAAATATTTCTGCATTTTAGTTGCAATTTGACATCAGGAGTGGTGTTAGGTCTTATTTTAACCTAATAAAGTTATGGATTTTATATTATATGCCTTGATTTGTAGAAATTAAAGGGTCCAAACAGACTGCTTTTTACATTTATCATGAACTTGCTGGGCCAATTCCATCATGTGTCTACCAGAAATATTTTAAAAATTCTCTTACGTACTGTATTAATAATACAACTGAGTTTGGTCTTTTACTTGTAGGTACCTGGAAGTCCTGACAAATCAGAGCACCAATTTCGTGCTCATAGTACTAAATTTGATGGCCCCTCCATCCTAAAGGTACCATTTGATTGGATTTGTAGAATCATCTATTTACTCATTTCTATTGCACTACATGTTTATGATCTTACATAAGAGGATGGGCATTGGTATAATGGTAGGGTTATTCAAGTCGCGAAAACAGTTTCTTTGCAAAAAAAAAAGTAAAGCGTGAGACTGCATACATATTGATTCCTCCCCATAATCTATAGTGTGGGAAGCCTCATGCGCTGAGCTATTATTTTTATATGATCTTAATAGACCGAAGGATATCTACTTCCATTTTTTCAATATATATTTTCAGTTAGGAATCAGTCGCATATTGAACTTTGAAAATGTTATTAGCTGAAAAAGATAATGCATAGTTTTGTCGCAGTACTGATAGAAATACTATTCAAATTCCAGTAATTTCTAGAATTTCCTTCCGAACATTGATCTCAATGTGATCCAAAAGTTATTAGTTGCAAGGAAATTCTAATTGTATGCTGTTTCAATTTGGTGCAGAGGTGTGGTTCTAATTCAAACTTTAGAGATATTTCTGACCTAGACAAAGCACGGTGGGGTTCAAATTGGTTAGATCGTTGGATGGAAGAAAGTGTATCGAATAACCATAGAGTAAGTCAACTTAAAAATGGACACGCTGCAGATGATGAGAAGAGTGACAAGATCTTGGAAGTAGATACATGGAAGCCTCACTTGAACTCCCAACAACATAATAGAGCTTTCCGAACCTCTGCACATGGTTCGGCTTTGGACTATAACAATCACAGCTACATGATGATGGACTCTCCATCAAAATTCTCAGCGAAAAATATGAATCCAATCCCAAATGCATCTTCCGGGGAAGTTTTATCATTAAGCGCGCTGAAATTTCCTGTTGGAAAAGGTGAAGCAGCTTTGAGGACCACTGATAACAGTCCACAAGTATCTTCTGCATCGTATAGACCTGGAAGCAGCGCAAGAAGAGGTCCTTTCACGCCCACAAGGAGCGAATATTCCTGGGGCTACATTAGTGGATACTCAGGTTACCCAAATTACATGGCTAACACGAAATCATCACGAGCTAAGGTCAGATCACATAGTGCCCCAAGGCAAAGACTCGAGTTTGAGAGAAATAGTTCTACCAGAGGTACACTCAAGGACTTTGGGACAGGAGCATTAATTCAGAAAGAGATTATGCTCAACACGTCGACTTCAGGAACAGAGCTTCTCCAGCATCGGATCAATTGGGTAAACTTGGAGTACAAATTTAAGGTGATGCTGCATGATTTGCTTTGAATTTTCCTTTTGCATGTTCCACTTGATTTCCCAGTTTATCGCAGTTCGCTAGTGTTGTAATTACACGACTATTGTTCAACCGAACTGAACAATGTCAATGTTGGAAATGGACATAGTTTTTAGTTTGTATTTATGCAAGGTGTATTATCTGGCACCGGTTACTCGATTCTGATGTGCCTGTAAACTATTTCGAAACTGACAGTGACAGTAAGAGCCTAAGCCTTTCTCCATATGATGTGTTATCTCCATTAGTTAGCAGAGACTACGGTGCTTCAGGTTCATCAATAAGTTTTTCCTTGTATATCTCAAGTAGCTATCTTTTGAACGTCACAGGGACATAATGAGTGACTTGGATTAGGCGTTGTATTGGTTGTAAGGTTTGATCTAACTAATTAAATATGATCTATTTTAGAAGTTCGATAGTCCGACAATTTCGCTCGTCTTTCTCGTGATTTTGTTTTAGGCCAAGATGGTTAATCTCCGAAGTCTTGGCCCCAAATGTGTCCAACTAATTGACTAAATTTCTTAATTATAAACACATCATTAAACTATCTCTCAAAAGATAACCCATCTCCGAAATCTTGATCTAAAATATTGGTAACTAATTTAGGGAATCTTTTAGTTTATATTTATTGTTAAAAAAGTAACAAAGTTGAGCTGAGGATCCAAATTCCATAATGAGATGCTTGAAAAGTGAGTTTTATTACAACTTTTTAGATCGCAGCAATTGGAAAATCAGTCGTTAATGATCACTTTTGGTAAATAACAGCACGAAACCATGTTACTTACTTTCATAAAAAGATTTGTATGTGTATATCGACTGTTGATTCACGGAGGTTGAATCCTGTAGCTTACAAAAAGAAGTAGCGACACAACATAGTGACATTAAAAGCAAACGTAACTTATTATTATTTGTTTTTGATACGTTAAATTAACTGATCCAGATTTAAGTGAAGCAGATAAAATCTTTGGCTGTTCTAGATTCTTATAAGAAACGCATTCTCTGGATTCAAATCCAGGACCTGGAAGTCAGATCCTAAATATTATAAGGTTTTGAGGTTAGTGCGGAAGCATCCGTGTGATTGAAATTTTAAATTTTCTTTCAAAACCACTTAAAGTTCGTGATTATGTCGTTATTAATATAAACAAATATATTAATAAAATTAATCCCAATTAATTTTATAACATGCAGTCATATAAATTTTATTTATCAACATAAAAAATATTTAACAATAATAAACATATCCGAATGTTTTATTCTTTTCTTGATCATTTCTTGAATTTCTTCTTCAATTTTCCCTTATTTTCGTGTAACAAGCGTTGCACCTGTAGATGACACATAAGTTCTCCTCTAAAATAAATTGCTTCCACTTGAGAACAAAGAAAACTATTTTCTTTCTAGGATGTTAAAGCATAGATTCAGAAATTCAAAGAAACAATTTTATTTGAATTAATCTTAGAACAACTTCGAGAATAACCAAGAGAGAGAGAGAAAAGATAGCAAAAATCGGGTAAGATTAACGATATCCATCTGACATAATGTCTCGGGACATACACATAAAATATGAATGTAATGATGTGTAGAAATAAATATCTCTTATTAATAAATAATAAACTGTATTACAAAATATCTTGGCTCATTGATACTCTATTTTTTCTTGGCTCATTGGCTTTGTGAGTGGATTAGCTACATTTTTAGCTGAAGGTGTTTTCCGAATGACTATCTGTCCATCACCATCATATTCTCTTAGTATGTGATACTTTCTTTGAATGTGTTTGGATTTCTGATGAGATCTCGATTCGTTGGCCTGTGCTATAACCACATCGTTGTCGCAGTTTAAAAGGAATGCTCTTTCAATGGTTGGAACCACACCTAGCTCTGTAACGAAATTTTTTATCCAAACCGCTTCTTTCGCAATTTTCGAAGCTGCTGTGTATTCTGCTTCAGTAGTGAAGTTCACAATAGTGGATTGCTTTGTGCTCTTCCAACTGACTGCTCCTCCATTACACAAGAAAATGAATCCATAGGTTGACTTATAATCATCAGTGTTTGTCTGAAAGTCCGAATCCGTAACCCTTCCATTTTTAGTTCTTGTGACCCGTAAGTTAATATCATATCCTTAATCCTTCTTAATTACTTGAGGATTTCCTTGACTGTTATCCAATGGTTTTCTTCTAGATCGGATGAAATCTACTTGTTATACGAATAAAAAAAATATAATATCTGGTCTTGTACAAAGCATGGTATATATGAGACTACCTATGGCAGATGCATACGGTAGTTGACTCATGCATGCTCTCTCTTAAGATGTCTTTCGACTCATCGATCTCGATAGATGAATTTCATGCCTACAAAGTAACAAACCTCTCATAGAGTCCAATATATTGAATCTCTTGAGCATATTTTCTATGTACAGACTTTGGGATAAATCAATCATTCTTCTAGATCATTCTTTATAGATTCTAATGCCTAGAATGTAGATTGCTTCTCATAAGTCTTTCATTGAGAATGTTTTGGATAACCATACTTTGACTAATATCATAATAGCAACATAGTTTCCCAATAGTAATATGTCATCTACATATAGTATCAAGAATGCGATGGTGCTCCATACTTTGTATTTTGATGAAACCAAACGTTTTAATTGCATAATCAAACTGTAGATTCCAACTTCAAGTAGTTTGCTTAAGACTATATATAGATCTTTGCAACTTACATACTTTATCACTATCACCTTTGGATGTAAAACCTTCTGGCTATTTCATATAAATTTATTCCTCAAGAAATCTATTCAGAAATGATGTTTTGATATCCACCTTCCAAATCTCATAGTCATAGTAAGCTTTAATAGCTAAGAGAATTCTAATAGATTTTAGCATAATTACTGGCGAAAACATTTCCTAAAAATCAATCCCTTATTTTTTAGTATATCATTTGCCACTAGTCTAACCTTATAAGTCTCTACTTTACCATCATTTCCAATCTTTCTCTTGAAGAACCATTAACACCTAATATGACCGATTCCTTCAAGAGGATCAATAAGTGTCCACACTTGATTTGAATACATGGAATCCATTTCATAATCCATAGCTTCATGCCATTTAGAAGAGTCAATGTCCGACATTGCTTCTTCGTAGTTTCCGAGGTCATCACTACATGAACTGCTTCACCAATCATAAAAGATTCAAAATATTATTGATTGACTAAGGTGTATCTTAAAGGCATGTGAGATTCCCTTACTGACCTACGAAGTGGTTGTATTTCTTGAGGTGTTTCTTGTTCTACTTGTTCTGGTTAATTGTAAGGTACGTCAATTCGATTTTCAGAATTCTCTTCTTAAGAGATTTCTTCATCCTGGTCTTCTTCTTTTCCAGTATTTCTTTCTTGAACAATAAGGTCCTCAAGAAAAATAGCATTCCTAATAATGCAGATCTTATGATCAGAGACAATGTAGAAATAATATCTCATTGAGTCCTTGTGATACCCTATGAATTGATCATTTTCAGCTATTGAGTCTAACTTTTTTGTAAAAACTTTTCTTACATAAGCTAGACTGCCCCAAATCTTCAAGGATCCTAAGTTAGAATATTTCCCATACCATATCTCATATGGGGTCTTAGGAGAAGATTTGGTTGAAACTCTATTTAGAACATACAAGGCTGTTTAGAGAGCATATCCCCAAAAGACTTTAGTATATCAACAAAACTCATCATGGAACGCACTATATCCAATAAGGTACGATTTCTCCTTTCTGATACATTATTTTGTTGAGGTGTGTAAAGATGTATTACCTGAGATACTATTCCATTTCCTTCAGATAATCTTGAAATTTGGTACTTAAGTATTCTCTTCCACGATCAGATTATAGATTTTTGATACTTTTTCCCAATTGGTTTTCTACTTCATTCTTATACTCTTTGAACTTTTCAAAAGTATCTGACTTATATTTCATTAGGTACAAATACTCAAATCTTGAACAATCGTTAGTGAAAATAACGAAGTATTGAAAATCACTTTTGGACACTATATTAAATGGGCCACATTCATCAGTATATAAAGTTCAAAGGTTTCTTTGGTTCTTTCATTTTGTCCTACAAGAGGTGACTTGGTCATTTTTTCTTTGAGACATGATTCGCAAGTTGGATAAGGTTCTAAACCTAATGAAGGAAGTAAGCCTTCATTTCCAATTGTGAAATCATTTTGTCTCTAATATGACCTAATCTTAAGTGCCAAAGAAATCTTGAATTAGAATTATCTCTTGGTCGCTTTGTTGTTACCGCATTTAATACATTATTATGATTGCCATTTATTTGCAAGACATATAATCCATTTATATTTAGTGCAATGCCGAAAAAATTATTCAGATAATAAATATTGCATTTCTCATTGATAAAATAAAATTCATAATCACATTTCGTCAAAATTGGAATGGAAACAATGTTCATTATTGCCCTAGGAAAATGTACAATTTTATCTAATACAATTAAATGTCTTGATGGCATAGGAAGATGACATGTCCCTAAGGCGGTTGCGGAGACAAGCTCTCCATTTCCAACTTTGAGGACCACTTCGCATTCCTTAAATAATTTTTTACTTTATAGCATCTGCGGAGACATACTAATATGTGAGGTAGCAGTAGAATCTAAAATCTATGATCGAGGTCTGAAACTTATACCAAGATCCATTTCAATAATAAAGAATGAGGATGTACCTTCTTTTGGCTTCTTTAAGCTTGCAAGGTACTAATGGCAGTTCCTCTTCCAATGTCATTTCTTCTTGCAGTAGAAGCACTCATCTTGGGCGTTCTTTTCTTTTCCTTTCTTCGATATGCCTCCAGTGGGCTTATTTTTCTTGAGAGCTTGCTTCTTGCCCTTTCTTTTTTTCTTGCCCTTGTTAGGACCAGAGACAGCAAGAACAGCCACTTTCTCATTTCCTTCAACCTTTAAGATATTTTTGGTCTTTTCATAGGTCTTTAACAAGTCATGAAGCTTATAAGTGACCTAGTTGATCTAATCAACTTGTTTATGTTGAAATTGGAAATGAAGCATTTGAAGACGGGAGTAAGAGATTGCAGGATCCACCTTAACTATAAATGTTAGTCCTAGATCAAATGTATCTTCTTGGTCAATCAAATTAATCATTTGAAGCACATGATCAGAGACAATAGTCTCTTCCTTCATTTTCATCTTGAATAACTTGCTAGTAACATCGTATCTAGCAGTTTCACTAACTTTCACTATACAACTCTTGTAAGTTGATTACGCCCAAAAATAATTTGCGGTTATCGCAGTATAGCTGAGGTGTCGATTCATCAGAGAGAAAGTTACAGGAACTAATTTACTCAAACAAAAACGTTAACAGTAACTTAAATAAATAAAACTATAGAATTGATAATTAAAGTAAAGAATCAGCAGAATTAAACAGCAAAGCATCGAGAATCCCTCTTGCATCAAGTTCCTATATTTAGTTATTAATTCCCGTTATTACTCAGTTGAGGGTTTCACATCCCAAACCAACAATCAGAAAATATTCAATTCTACGCATATTAAGTCATCGTTACGACTGAGTTCGCAAACCACACATAGAAGAAGCATGACTGGATCTATATGGGATTTGACAAAACAAAATTTTTGGATTCAATAATCAGAAAATAATAAAGAATAACAAACATTAATTTTATTAAACGATAAAAGGTAATTAGGAAATCAAAATATAAATAATAAAAATCAAACACAAGAGTTCATTCCTAGCTTTGCCTACGAGATTAGTTCCCCATAAAAGAAATAAAAATAGTCTAGGATTGGAGAAACATATCGTTCTGAATTATCGTTGCTCCGTGTCACGGCCTTATGCTCTGATTTCTTCTCTCCAACTCTCGGCAGCAGCCATCTGCTTGCATTTTTAATATTCACGTAGCCTCTACTTTTTTTTGTTCTCTCGGTAGCAGCCCTAGGCTGCTTCACGCAGCTTTCCTTCACGTAGCATTTTGCATGCTTTTTATAGCAAGCACCGGTTAAACCTAATCCAAGAACTTTGGGGCCCACATGTGTCTTTCAATTCTTCACACCTTGGAGTTCTTTTTGTGGTCAAAGTTTGTCTCTCTTTCCTCTTTAAGGTCAACGCCACTGTCTTCTTTAATTTGTCAACAATTGCATCTTTCTTTTCTTTTTGTCAACAATTGGCTCCACGTGTTTCTTTCCTTAAATTGGTTTTAAACTTTGCAAGTTTCTCTCTCGGCCCCACCAACTTTCTTCTTAATTCCTAAAAATAATGAGGAAAAATTACTAAATTAATTTAATTAATAAATACTTTCTAATTTGATATGATAATGAAATTATATAATAAAATATAAAATATATAACTAAATATTAACAATAAACCCGAATAAGTACTGTTTCAAAGTACATTTTCATGCACTTATCATAGGTGTTCCATGATGTCCTTCGATGAGTCAAACATTCATATTTCTCTTGTAAAACTGAGTTGAGAGAGGTTTTGATGTAGCTTTTTATCGCAAGCTCATAGTTCTGCCACTTTTAATAGATATTAACCTTTTCAGCATGGATATTATCATCAATAGGATCAAGATATATCATATCGAGGCCATAGTAGAGACGTTTGTAATCCAAGACAATCTTGACCTTACGATGCCCACTCCAGAAAATTTGGGCCAGTGAGTTTGTCATTGTCAAGTATTGTGGATAGTGGATTCATTTTGTATCACTTACTCTGTTGAAAATAATAG
The DNA here is from genome assembly GCA_019454045.1 of Zanthoxylum bungeanum. NCBI lineage: Eukaryota > Viridiplantae > Streptophyta > Magnoliopsida > Sapindales > Rutaceae > Zanthoxylum > Zanthoxylum bungeanum. The sequence continues at coordinate 31 of SKCR01011113.1, read as the reverse complement.
TTTGTTAATTATTTTATAATAAGTTTTTATC
>SKCR01011112.1:0-21958 GCA_019454045.1 Zanthoxylum bungeanum | reverse complement strand
CCCGAAGTTGCACTCTCGTTGCCGTAGATGAAATATTAAGCCGAACCAAGTCGGTGTCCCCGAAATAGTCATTGCATAGGAATTGAATCTTTCACGAATATCCTGTAATTAGAGCCGGGTCTAATGTCCATTATACCCCTAATTATTTTTGGTATCTTAAGTACCGTTGATTTCTCTAATGGAACGATTTATTCATACCTGTTATGAATATTAATCTTTCTATCGTAATAGAAAGACTTGAGCGCTCTAATCGTTCAAGTACCGAATCAACCCTCAGAGAGATATTCATCTACTTCTCGTAAGAATGAGTGAATTCCATGTCTATGTAAAACATTCCCAGTTACATAACAGACTATGCCCCAAGTACAATAGTTATTGGTTGGGATGCTCCACCACCTCACCTTTGGAAATCAAAGGCATATCCCCGTAGGGTAGGTCAAGTACTCGCATAATAGATTGAGATAGTCTCAATTGTTTTAATATATGCGGGAATAACTCTTATTTCTATATTAAACAACTACCGTTTTATTTGATCAAGGAATTTCATTAACAGTTAATAATTCCTTTGTGAGTGTAACCCACCGTTTCAGGATTCTTTGACTTAACAAGTGAAGTGCCACCGTAGGGTAGGTCAGTTCACAAGATACATCTAGAATCCCTATCCTCTCGGAACCCAAACTTGATATTGACCCAAAATGGACACCATCCGTAGGGGGACGAAAACAAAGCCCTCTCGAGGCGGCTTTTGAATCTCACATTTTTGGACTAACAATGGAGATCGCGGGATGTACTGTCGTATATCCCTCTCCCACTCACTATTTTAAACTTAAGGTTTCTATCTAAAATATCTAATATTTTATCCTAACTAGTGTGGATAAACTTATGGCGACTAAAGCATAATTTATTTACACTAGTTTGTCATAAGTGAGCTAACCAATTTTAACTATTAAAATTGTGTCACTAATATCCTATTAGTCTCTACTAATATTTATTTTACTCAATTAAACTAATTTAATTAGAGTGGCATAAGTGATCTATAATATTTTAACTCTTAAAATACTAGTCACTAAAAGGTCTAAAATCATGGAATTCTAAAAGGTCAAAATTCTATTAAACATTTTAATAAATTTTTAGTGCGTCATAAAATTCAATGGTACGTGGCATTATGTCCCGAGTGCAGACCATATTTCTGTCCATACGGAATCGGCTATGAAATTTATTCCGGGTTTCCATCCTATATACCAATGGATTTTATTATGCACCAATTAAGTCCAATATATCAGAATTCAAGTTTTAGACATAAATCCTGTTAATCTAATTAATTATTTTAACGCATATCATAATCTAATTTAAACATTTTAAATTACATAAAATCATAATTTTATGTCTATAATGATTATGCATCTATGACATGTTATGGCAAGTAAAATGCACGAGTGGGCACCCTCGGCTATATGACATGTTATTCAAACAACAAACATACATATAACATAATATTTATTTTGCATTGACCGGGCTCTTATTTTTCCTATACTAATCTAATTAGTACATGTGATATACCAAGGCATTCCTTGGCCTTCAAATCCCGCTCCAAGGTGGTATTGGCTCCTTTTGAGACTTCGGTGATCCATATTACAAAGAATTAGAATTTTACATTGAAATTGAAATTAAAATAAATATAAACAACGGTCTTATGGCCTTACAACCCAAAATCAAAACCAACTACAATAATAAGAGCCATAAAAAAATTACTACCAATGCAAAATCCATTCATCACATGAAATATTAAAACCATTGATCACATGAACCCACTCATCTAAACATGCATATCATATTTATAACTCATATAAACATGTTAAAACAGAAACTTTATAATAAAGTAAATTGTTAAGATCACTTTTCAACCTCACTCTTGATGCCAATTGTACGGAACGCCTTCCCTCGCGCTGCGGTGGCGGTAAGGCTCAAGGACCGAACTTGAAAAATTTTTATGCTCTCCCATTTGCTTTGCCGAACCACACCAATGATTTCATTGATGTTTTGCTTCTGTTTTGGACTATATTTCGGCCACAGAATACCCCGAAACAGTCCCCGAACAGCCCTCGAACTGCAGTGAATAATTCCAGAATTTTTCACCGAAAATTCCAGATTCGAACAGCCTCATGAATCGTAGATGCACACTAAACTGAAGCATGCACATGAGTTTTGTTCTTATTGCATTGAAGCCGAAAGGCCACAAGGGCACATGACAAAAAACGCATCCAGAGAGCATATGAATTGCGCCACTTCATCATATAAGCAATTCAATCTCATTGACGTGAATTGCTTTGATCAATATAATATACGCACAACACATATTGTTTTCAATTTGATAATCATGTGCGCATAAACACAATTTGTCCTTGCCATGAACCATGTGTGCATTATCTTCTTGCATCAATCTGACTTTTGTAGTGAACCATGTGAAGATATTCGGATCTACCACTCGACCTTCCGAGCTATGTCTCGTTTCTAATGGAGGGTAGTGTGGTCTACACTCACAAATTAATCTCTAAACGGTTTAGAGAATAATCACACACACCGAATTAATTTCAGGTTTTTCAAAGAAAATTCTCAACTCTTAAGAGCTTGAAGAAAGAGATGGAGGCTAGGGTTTCTAATGACTTAGATCTGAAAAATAGAATCATAATTTTTCTTTTATACTTATGGTTAATTTGTTTCATAAAACAAATCAACCACTAGTCTCCCAATTACTCTAAAATTCGGCCAAGGGAGGGTAGGAATCCCTGTTTGATTTTGCTTCCAAAAATAAACAAATCCTACTCCTATACCAAGTGTAAAATTTGTCCATGGCTAGGGAATTGGGATTTGATTTTGTTTCTTAAACAAACAAATCCTATTCCTTATCCAATAAGGAATCCTACCTTTGTAATAATTCTTAGCCTTATTAAATTATATCATATATAATTTAATGTTTTAATTTAATAATTATCATATAATTATTAATACTTTATATTAACTTTTAATATAAAGTCTCAAGTGTGGTTAATATTATTAATCACATTAATAATATTTATTCCTTTTGTGAGTATATAATTGGACCATCCAATTATATTAGCTCCGCTAAAGTAAATCGATCTAGCACGGGGACCAAATGGACCTATGGTTCTGAGCTCTATTAATCTTGAAATATTAATTAAGCTCTTAATTAAATATTCTGAATTATTAACTCCGGGTTATTCCACTAAAAACCCGAAGTTGCACTCTCGTTGCCGTAGATGAAATATTAAGCCGAACCAAGTCGGTGTCCACCGAAATAGTCATTGCATAGGAATTGATCTTTCACGAATATCCTGTAATTAGAGCCGGGTCTAATGTCCATTATACCCCTCTAATTATTTTTATCTTAAGTACCGTTGATTTCTCTAATGAACGATTTATTCATAACTGTTATGAATATTAATCTTTCTATTCGTAATAGAAAGACTTGAGCGCTCTAATCGTTCAAGTACCGAATCAACCCTCAAGAGAGATATTCATCTACTTCTCGTAAGAATGAGTGAATTCCATGTCTATGTAAAACATTCCCAGTTACATAACAGACTATGCCCCCAAAGTACATAGTTATTGGTTGGGATTGCTACACCAACCTCACCTTTGTAAATCAAAGGACATATCCCGCCATACAGGAGTTCGTAGTACCCTCAGGATTAAGATCAATCCATATATGACCATCAAGTAGATTGAAATGACTTTCTATGTTTAACTGATATTGTAAGAATGTCATTCCTATATGGGTCCAGTACTATATGATCACATCATATAAGGTGCCTCCATTTTCATGTCTCTACATGGACGATCCGGATTAAGATCGCCATCCAAATATAGAATGGACCGCATCTATAGATAAACCACAAATAAAGTACCTGGTTTGTTTGCTCTCTATGGACTATTTAAGATTACTAACTTCATACTTGAATCCTCTGGTGCATGACACTCATGTACCAAGTCTTGAAGGTACATAAGTAATCTATGGTATTTATGAAGATATATAATATGCGAAAATTAAAAAAATAATTTGATAAATGAATAATGCATCCTTTTATTTCAAAATACATGAAATCGTTTACATCGCATGTAGCTCTAGCGCATACATCCCAACAATCTCCCACTTGCACTAGAGCAAATGGGGCATGTCACGTACACCTAGACCATCTAGGTGACCTTCAAACACTTTAGCCGACAAGGTCATTGTAAACGGATCAGCAAGGTTCTTTAAATTTCCCCTCCATATGCTTCCTGTAGGCATTGCATTTTTTCATACCGAGCCCAATGATGAGTCTTGTAAGGAGGCACCACCTTTTAGTCGTGGAGGTCGCAGAATACGGTCGTTGGAATGAGAAGTCAAGAGTTGACATATTATTTTGGAATCATTTCGCTAAGTTCGCTCTGAGTTCGCTTGTCGGATCTTCGTTTTGAAGCATATCCTTGGCCCAAAATCACCGCAAACCCTTCCAAGCCCACCTAGACACCCAAATCCGCATCCAAAGCCCATTAAACCAAAACCAACCAAACACCAAGCCCACCACTCATGAGGCCCACGTCCATACACACAAATTCACCCCTCCATGCACTATTCAAACATGATTTACCCTTTTACCAAACTTGTTTTACACCTTTGACCTCACTTTTACCTTGACACCAATTTTCCAAAGCATTTATTAAGGCAACCCTACACCATTTATGATGAAACCCCACGCCCATCACCATTTAATTTTCCTTTTCTTCATTTTCCATCACCTTTCCTTCTTTGTCAACAAAGCTCCATCACCTTTCAACAAAGCAAATCACAAATTAAATGCCCTTCACCATCACCTTGCCAACTTAATAAATGCTCACCTTTGTTGCCTATATAAACCCCCATTTTCTTCACTTCCAACACCTAGCACACATTGATCAAGCACTAAGCATTTGAAGATCACAAACCAGCCCTTTATTTCTACTTCAAACTCACGCCCATCACAGCCCTCAAGTCATCCATATTTCAGCTATTACCCACGTCAATCAGCCCCCATTTCAGTCCCTATTGTTCACGCCCACTGCCCTCACTGCAGTCCCCTTTACACGTCCCAGCCACTGCTCCATTTAACCCCTGAAACTTGCCCCCAAATCACCCTTATTTCAGCCCCTAAACCAGTGAACAAACTGTCTCATTAACCCCCTGAAATTCGCCCAAAACAGCAGCTCAAACACACCCCAAACAGTCCCCAATTCGCGAAAACAGTGAATAAAAAACTGCACTTATAAACCTTCGAGAAACCGGGAAAACGGCAGTCCGATACCCCTCTAAATTCACCCAAACAGCCCCCTAATCCACCACAAACTAGTGGCTTAAACACGGCAGCGATACGGCAGCAAAACGGCATCAAAACGGAGTGAAAACAGCGAGCGAAAGAGCGAATGGAATATGTATTCTTTTTATGGTATATTGGATGGAAACCCGGACATAAATTCCATAGCCGAATCCGAATGGACGGTAGTATGGTTTGCACTCGGGATACAACGCCCCTTACCACTTAAAAGACTCACATGTTTCATTCACTACAAGAAAAAAGGCTTTTACTGATACTAAATTAGTGTCAGTAAAGGGTTTTACTGACACTAATTAAATGTGTCAGTGTTGCCGCAGCCAGAAATCACTGACACTAGTTTCTAGTGTCAGTAAACGTTAATACTGTAGTATCAGAAAATTATTGACACTATGGTATCAGTAATCTCTCACACTATTTTAGTGTCAGTAAATTATTGACACTATAACATCAGTATTTAGTGATACTATAGTGTCAGTAAATTTTGTTACTGCAGTATCAGTATATCGCATATATTTGATTTTTAGTGTCAGTAATTATTGTTACTATAGTATCAATATTCCTCAATATCTTTTAAAATTTAAAAATCTTATTATTTCACAATTATATTTCTTATGTTTTGTAATTAAATTAATCATAAAATATATATATATATATATATACCAACTCAATGAAATAAAAAACTAAAAAATTACATTTATATAAAATTCGCAATATAATAGATTAATCGTATTAATCAATTCAACAGTATCACATGATGAATACAAAAACTCCATAGACAATCTTTAAATTAACATATATATATTTCAAAAACTACTCTTAAAGTCCCACCAAAATGTCATGCCCCCACCAAAATTCATGATACTTGTTGAGAAGCCTGCAACAATCCCCCAACAATATGATATCTGGCACAAAATCTGAAATTATAAACCAAATGTTAAGAATTAGATGGACTTCCAAAAAAAATCGATATCTTCATAAATAAAAACATTAAATACATCCAAATAAAAATACAAAATATAAATACAAAATATAACCCTAATCTAATTTTTGTCACATAAAGCACTTATTGACAATAACCATACCAACAACCTAAGAGCATGCATATAAAAAACCAAATGACATCCATAATAACAAATTGTATCTTTCATACCGCTACATAATCACCAAAACAAACAAATCAATAACATACAATAAAAAGCATAGAAATAAAGAGAAACATCTAGGGCAGAGGCTAGTATTGCCCAAATGTATCTTTCATCGATCATTTGATAAATGAAAGAAATGTATTAATTTGGAATATAATGCAGAAAACAATATTCAAAACAGCTTAGACACAAAATAAAAATGCAAATCAAGTTAAAGCATAAAATGGCGTGAAGACAGTCTTTTTGATGTTAGATGGTACAGCTGGAGATTTCCTTTCGAAAAGCTTGAGCTCTTTTCCAGTAAGGAGCAAAAACATGAAGAATTTACAAAGGCTCATATCATAGGTACTTTATATTTTATTATCACATGGGGATTGGATAAAGTTTGCATTCATATAGAGGATGTAAGCATTAAATGTTTCCTTGATTTGTAAAAGCATGTGTAGGCATGTAGCACATAAATAAAAAACTATTAACATGCATCAGAAAATACTATGTTTACTTATTGGTGAACAATTTGAGATGCTTTAAGAAATGTTTGTTCGACAAGTCTCATTCTTTCTCCCAAGCATGGATGTTACGAAAATTAGGTTCAAACCATTGCTTCTCAAAATCAGCTAGTTCCAGTCAGAAATTGTCAACATTACGCATTTAGTCTTGACATACACCGTCCTCAGCCGATTGAGGTGTAAAATTCAATTTGCATAAAAAAGTAAAAAACAATGGAATACATCCAATCCCTATTATATCTAATTCATTTTTTATGCATAAAATCACTATTGAGGCTAATATAAATCACAAATTCACATACACAAGCTATTCACATACACAGGCATGCTTATCAAAAGCATATATACGGAGGATGATGTTATAGCGACACATTAATATGAGAGCTTTCCAGCACATTAGTATTAGATTTCGAAACATACACTTGCAGACACCTACTCGCAACACGTTTTTTAAATCCTAAACTTAAACTAACAAATATTATACTAAGTTTGGCATTTAAATTTCCAACCTATGTTTTAGAGTCCAGCAGTAGTCCCTCCCTGGTATAGAACTCAGTGAACACAGAAAATGCCAGGAGATTTCAGGGTTTCAAAAATTATTTTCGACGAAAAATTCCACACGATTTCTTTCCCTCTTATTGATCTCTTATCCAAACGAAGTGTCAAATGTTTTTACATGATAAAATTATTTCTCACAGGCATTTCATCAAACACATGGAGAGGACTTTTACCCATACACATACCTTGAAATTATGAATGCAAACGAGATTGATCTTTACAGACAAATCTCCCTTAACTTACCCAAATGTTCATCTGAACCAGAAGTATCCTTGTTCACAGGCAAAACATAATTTGCTGCCACTAGGACCAGGCTGTAAGAACAAAAGCACCAATTAAAACAATTAAAAACAAAAAAGAGGCAGATGTCTTCAAAAGTATCAACCTAATCAAAAGAAATTAATCAATTAAAAAATGCCGCCACAAGATTTTCTAGGAGAGTTTCTAACTAATTCTATAATGCATCACTGCAACAAAACCCAATATTTCAGAAATCACAACCATGATAGGAACAGGATAATCAGTCAAACAAATAAAACAATTCACAAATGAAAAGGAGAGTTCTGTCAATAGGCAGCACACTAAACTCTGCCGTTCTATTGTCACTTTTCTTTAAAACTACAGGCAAGGTCCCTGAAATCCCTTTCAATTATTGCAGTGGAGTGAACACTAATTCAATGACCTTATCACTAACCGTGTATACATGCATATGTTATCATCTCATCATGTTCTAGCATTCTTACAATATGATCTTTCTAAGTAAGCAAACAACTCATACAATCAAAGCTTGACTTACAACTAATACCATGCATGCATCATGCACACTTACACCATCAAAGCTTGACTTACTTTCATGGCTAATAACATCAACAGCCTACAGCAATCCAACAAATGGCTTATATTCATATATTTCCACTTAACTAACATAAATGTTTGCATAACTTAATATATATATTCAACTAGTTGAAGTATAGCGAACACCCTCAAACCAAAAGGCTTACCTCCAATTTTGATTAAAATGAATACAAAAAAAAAAAAACTCACTTGTAAAGAAAGTTGTGATCATGGAGACCAACAACAAGAGCAGAAGCACCAATCTCCCTCATAAGAGCCACAATCTTGGTTCACTAAAAAAAATAATGAACTTGCCTTGTCAGCTAAAGGTTCACGACTAAATGGAGGATCATGCTCCAAGTATTCAAAAATAAGCTGGCCTGGAGGATTGCGAATCTCACTTTCTTCACTTGATGAACCCACTCTCTTTCAACCAAAATCTACACAGGCAAAATCTGCAAACCAAATCAAGCAATTTGTTCCTTGTGAGACGCCGTTCATTGCCTTCACCATAAGCAGCAATGTGTTCCTTGTGTTTTAGTCGAAGCTTCTCAGTTGCTTTCTTAATAACCTCAAAGCCTCCATCATTCCTCATGGATTTGGTGCTGAAACATTGTCAAATATTTTATGAGAGAACTTCTATCTCTATTATACATTGATTATTTACTAAATAACTTTCTCCAAGAGGTACCCTGATTCACAGCAAAAAAAAAAGGTAAGAAACAGTATGTGGAATATAGCATGAAAATTTATTAGCATGAAAAAAAGTTATTTAAATTTGTAGTCTAACACAAAGCAAAATGCAAAATGGTTTCATTTACTGTAATCGGGGTACCAGCCCCATTCCAATCACCCTGTTCGGACAAAATTTTTAAAAGATACATACAGTCAATACGCAAAGGGAAAAACTATAGAACTTTGAATCAATATCAGGCCTCTAATGTTGCAATTCAATAGAGAATATATGGTATTTTAACGAAGCAGAAAAATTTGAGAACAATCAAGGAGAATTAACCTGAATTAGCTTGGGCGAAGTCTTAGGGAAGAATTGAAGTCCTGAGCCAATTTTTACCCCCCACTCCATTTCAACCAAAATCCACAAAGGCAAAATCTGCAAACCAAATCAAAACCAACATTAACAAAAACCCACGAGCAAAATCAGAAATAAACAACAATCACCCATTTAAATCAAAGCCCTAACAAGTGAAACCCACTTAAATTTAACGACCCAAAAAAAAAAAAAAAATAAAATGAGTAAATTAGAGAAATTCGAACCTGGGCGTTTCAACGTGATTCGTGAGAGTGTGAGAGAGCAAGTAGAGCGAGAGTGAGAGAGACAAGTCTGAGGTAGAGAGTTTTGAGTCTTTGAGAGAGACTGAGCGATAGAGATGAGTCAGAGGCAGAGAGAAACCTTAAACCTTAGGGTTTCGTTGAGGGAAGAGTTGAAATAGGTTAGGATTTTGTTTTGATAAAGAAAAAAAATGGAGGATTAGGGTTTGTTAATGTTTAGGTTCACACAAATAATTTTGGAGAAGGCGGCCAGGTCTGTAAACGAAGAAAAATGAAAAAGCCGCGGAAATGAATGGGGAGAAGGCGCCTATTTATTTAATCTATTAGAGGGGAAAAAATTTCCCCACTAAAAATAATAAATTCGCCACTATATGTCTATTTTTAGTGGTGAAATAATTTTTCGTCACTAAATGTAAAATTTTAGTGGCGAAATAGGATTTCGCCACTAAGTGTAAACTTTTAGTGGCGAAATAAATTTCGCCACTAAATTTTCGCCACAAAAAATCATTTTTCTTGTAGTGTGGGGAAGTGATTGTTGTTATGGAGTTGGTGGAGGTGGAGATGAGGTGTTTTGAGAGGAATGGGGAGAGTTTTGAGAAGCGGATAGTGGAGATGAGGGTTTGATTTTAAGGAAATAATTTTTTTTTTAATTTTTTTTTACTGATACTAAGGTATCATTAATTACTGACACTAAATTTACTGATACTATAGTGTCAGTAATATATGCGAAAAACGTCACTTCCGTGAGGTGTTGGTTCGACTCCAGACGACTACGCGTTTTTTTTTTTTTTTATTTCTTACTGATACTATGGTAATAGTAATTACTGACACTAAAATCACTGATACCATAGTGTCAGTAATTATTGATATTTAAGTGAAAAACACGGAAATAGGCACATTTACACGTCGTTTCTGACACTTTTAGCCTAGTGTCACTAACCTTAGTGTCAGTAAAGGCCTTTTTTCTTGTAGTGATTTCACTCAAATTTGTATTTGAAGCATGATTAGATTGTTGTAATGTTGTTTTACTTTCAAAGCATGTGAACTTAGATTTAGGCATGTATGTTGAGTAGACTTGGTTAAAATTATACAAATCCATTCATTACAAGTGACATAAGTAAGGGACCATTCCGAACCCAACGGTTTGAGGTCTTCCCTTGTGAGGGGTGAGTGCGGCCTTAAATCATTTTCCCGGTTCACACCGGGTGGCGACTCCTTTATTCTCCGGTTTAGTCCTCCGTGGGCTACTCCGTACTCCTAACTAGGCCCTGAGTCTAGAACAACATGCGTCGTCCAGTTTCTGTGTCCTACAGTCTGGAGACTCCACTGGGGATAGAGAATTGGCCTCGAAATATGTCTTGTAATGTTTGGATTTGTGTTTTAATTAACCATGTTTACTGTAAGTTTAAGGAATTTAATCAACGGCATTGTTAGGGCTAGGTGATGGTTTGGTGTCTTCCTTCACTCACTACCTTTTTACAAGGAAAAGCTGTGAAGGCACCTAGATAATCATTTTCCTAGGGGATGGTTGGTGTCTTCCTTCACTCACTACCTTTTTATAAGGAAAAGCTGTGAAGGCATCTAGATAATCATCTCATGTGATAGACTAATTTGGAGGACTCGTTGTTTATTCCTGTCACCAAGCGATAAGAGCCTAAGGGGCTTGGGTATTTAAGTGAGCCTCGCTCCACCCTCCCTCTGGGGAATCTACAACAGGAAGTCCATTTGACAGTTAGTCACATACCTTAACTTGTTGACATATAAGGTGCGCTCACTTGGTCGTTTGAACCCTTGAATGGGGAGTCCTAGTTGTGGGTAATCCTTTGTCAATAAGGACCTTTGTTTACATTCCTAGAACTTACACATGAACCTTAGTTTTGTGACCTTTAGAAAATATTTAGTATTGCTTGTGTTTTGGACCATTATCATTTGGATTCAGTTGGACTGATTGTCAATGAATGTGAACTTGTTGGGCCATTTAAACAGGGACAAGTTCATGTCCTTTGGCAATTAGGCCAAAAGCTTCTAAAATGTGTAGGCACTGCATTTTTACACATAAGTCCATATGATGAGTCTCATTTTGGAGACACTACCTTTTAAGTCACGGAAGTCACGGGAAACGGACATCGGAAGGGGAAATTCAGAATAAACAAGCTCACTGTCTTCGTTAGTGTTGCGTTCTCTACTTCGTTCGAATGGAGAACAGATTGCGGGTGTTCGTGTCGCGTTCGATGAAGCGTTCGAACGGTGTCGGTAATTCTGGTTTTGCTGCTAGCCTCACACCCAGCCCATTTAGCTCCCCAAAGCCCATAAAACACATCCCAAATTAAATAAATAAATATTAATTTAAATATTAAACATTAAATAAAATATTTAAACCATTTACCAATTAAATAAAATATTTAAACCATTTACCAATTAAATAAGATATTTACCTAACTTAAACAAAAATCATGCCTAATTTAAAATCAATCCTAACCAATTAAAGCCAATCATATATTTGACTTCCTAATCTAATAAGATTATTCCCAAACTTAAAATATTGTATTCCTAAACCAACACAAATTAAATATTACAACTTCCTAAAATAAAATATTTTGTCCCCCCTCAATCTTGTGTATACCTTTCTCATCTCTCCTAATTTGGAAACAAGATATCTTCCTTGTGAGACAAGGTGAAACCCTAGACATCTTCTATATAAACAACCCCTAACCAAAGCCATCCTCTCCTTGACACAACCTAATCACGCCCAAGGCATAGAATTCACACCCAAACTCTCTCGAAATCTCTCTAGACTCTCTCTACACTCCCGAGACTAAACAAAAGAAAAACACACTTGACATATACACAAAAGAGAACAAAAGAGCCCCAACCATCTCCTCCATAGCCGAAAACCACCTCCGTAAACCCCCCCACACATCACCGAAACAGCCACCTACACAGCAGCCCTCCACCACCGAAAATTACCACCAAAAACCACACTGTATTACACGCCCAAACAGCAGCAAAATCACCTTAACAGCAGCCCAAATCCTTAAAAAACAGTAACATAAAAACTGCATAGATAATCTTAAAAATAATCACATATAATTGCACTAAGAACCCACACAAACTTGGAATAGTTCATTGAAAACGTTAAAATAGGTGGCCCGTGCGGTGAGCAGCAAGACAGAGGCCGAATAGGAGCAGAACGGAGTTCGAACCGCAAGCAAAACAACAAAGCAGTGAGCTAGGACGCTGAACCAGTGAACCAGAAAAGTTGCAGAGCTTTACCCCTTCCGATCTTCGTGAAACGCGAGTCCGAGAGACGGCTTAAAAGGTTAGACCTGAGGGTATCTTTCACACTTGTATTCCTTTTCCGCATTATTTATTAAGTATTACTTGTATGATTGTCATGTTGAAATGCGTGTTGTGGTCTTTGAGTAGATAAATATGCATGAATTATGAGATGTAATATGTTGTGGGTATTGGATGAATGAGAGATGTGTCAACTCTCGCGGTATATCGGATGGAAACCCGGACATAAATTTCATAGCCGATTCCGAATGGACGGTAATATGATCTGTACTCGGGCCACAACTCCACGTACCACTTGGGTAAACGGCACCATCTTTCTTTCGTTGTGTTGCTTTTGCTTATTTAGTTTTCTTTACTTGAATTCAATATGTTGTTTATTTATGCATGATTCAATCAAGCGCATGGGCTTAGTGAGTTAGTCCAAAGGTCCTCCATTTGGGAGATAAAGAGCCGAAAAGGCCACCTTTGTGACACTACTTCGCCGCACCGGTTGATGTGTGTTCGGTTGGATGCAAGATACGTTCAATCGGGCATACTTAGTTTGATGTTATTGAGTTTATCTTTTATGTATGGTTCAATCAAGCGCATGGGCTTAGTAAGTGGAATGAAAGATCCCTTATGGGGAGGGGTTGAAACCCGTTACCACGATGCTTTGCCGCGCCGGTTGATGTGTGTTCAGATTGGATGTAAGATGTGTTCAATCGGGCATACTTGGTTGATATGATTGGTTCTATTCTTGTATGTGTGATGTGACGTGCATGGGCTTAGTATGTTGGTCTAAAGGTCCTCTCTTTGAGAGATCAAGAGCCCCAAAAGGCCACATTTACGGCAGTACTTCCCCGCGCCCTTTTATTTTGTGTTTATGTATTGCGTCCCATTTCATGCATCAGGTCTGTTCCCGTTCGAACTCGTTTACGAACTCAACTCGAACGCGCATGTGTTTTTGCCTTATCATGTGTCAGGTCTCATTTCCGTTCGAACGCGTTAATAATGCCATACGAACGTGAGCATTCTGTCTCATTTCCGTTCGAACGCGTTAACAAACGCCATACGAACGTGAGCATTCTGTTTCATTCCGTTCGAACGCATTTACGAACGCTACTCGAACGTGAGCATTCTGTTTCATTTCCGTTCGAACGCGTTTACGAACGCTACACGAACGCGAACACACTGAACTGAGTCCTCTTCATTAGATTTCATGCATAGTTTTCCTAGTAGCTATCTCCACATGTATAAATACAAATATGTTAATGTATTGCCATTCATATGCTTATGTCATGATAACATTTGAGTATTATTTCTTGCGGTATATGGGATGGAAACCCAGACGTAAATTCCGTAGCCGATTCCGAATGGACGGTAGTGCGGTCTGTACTTGGGATACAATTCCACGTACCGCTTGGAAAAGTGCCCATATGTGTGCTTGTATGGTTAATATGTGTGCTTGTATGGTTAACATGTGTGCTTGTGTTTTCCTGAATGTAATATGCAAATGAAGTTGTATGTTCGTTGCTATTTTGATATATGTTAAGCATGCAATTTTAAACGTGAGATATATGTGAAATGTGTACATAAGTTTTATCTTGAATATGAGAATTTAGAAGCATGATACTCTTGGAAATAAGTGTTACTTAAGCTTGATTAAATTATTACATAAATCCTTTCATTACAAGTGACATAAGTAAGGGACCATTCCGAACCCAACGGTTTGAGGTCTTCCCTTGCGAGGGGTGAGTGCGGCCTTAAATCTTTGTTCCGGTTCACACCGGGTGGCGACTCCATGTTATTTAGTACTTCCCAAACTAGGCCGCGAGCCTAGGAACGGCGTCGCCCAGGTTTCCTGTGTTTCTACAGTCTGGCGACTCCACTGGGGATAGAGAATCGGCCCCGAAATATTGTCTTGTGATGTTTGGATTTATGTTTTAATTGACCGTGTCTATAGTGGAGAAAGTGAGGGTTTAATCAAAGTCATTTTAAGGCTAGTTAATGGTTTGGTGTCTTCCTTCATTCACTACCTTTCTAGAAGGAAAAGCTGTGAAGACACCTAGATAGCCATCTACTCGTAGCCTATTGTGATGGACTAATTTGGATGACTCGTTGTTTATTCCTGACAACAAGCGATAAGAGCCTAAGAGGCTTGGGTATTTAAGTGAGCCTCGCTCCACCTTCCCTCTGGGGGATCTACAACGGGAAATCCATTTGACAGTCCGTCACACACCATAGCTCATTGGCACGTACCTTAGTGTATAAAAAATGGTGCGCTCACTTGGTTGCTCGAACCCTTGAGTGGGGAGACCTAGTTGTGGGCCATCCTTCGCCGGTGAGAGCCTTTGTCTATACTCTTACTAACCCACCCATAGACCGGGTTGGCTAAAGTAGCAATTATTTCCTTGAGTATGTGCTTGTGGACCATCCTCATTTGGATGCAGTTGGACTATTGTCAGAATTGCGGGCTTGTTGGGCCATTTAAACTGGGGCAAGTTCGTACCTTATGACTATTAGGCCCAAAGCTTCTGAAATGTTGATGGGCCATACTGTAGAAATTATTACGTTTGCATTATCTTTCTTCTATGCTTGTGTTTGGGAACATTGTCATTTGGATCCATTCGGACATTTTGTCATGAGATATGGGCTTGTTGGGCCATTTAAACTGGGACAAGAACATGTCTTATGATGATTGGGCCAAAAGCTTCTAAAACGCCAATGGGCCATTATATGTTTGTGTTTAGGAACATTATCATTTGGATACGGTTGGACTTCTTGCCATGAGATGTGAACTTGTTAGGCCGTTTAAACTGGGACGAGTTCACTCCTATGACAGTTAGCCCAAAAGCTTTTGAAATGATGATGGGCCGATTTGTGTGAGAATTTTAATGAGTTGATATATTCCTTGTATCATATGCATCGCATGCACCCCATGCATACATACATCATGTTAACCCTTGTGTTCTGAAAGCCATCATAGATACATGTTGGTTAGGGAAGATGACAGACATGTCAAAAGACCAAGCAGCCACCAGGAGTACCGGCAAAAGACGTAACCCAACGGGATAGGAAACCCAATCATGCATGCATGCATACACGTAACATATTCGCATCCTTTTTGTGTTTGTTCTGTTTTGTAATAACAGATTTCAAAGGAGAAAAAGAGAAAGCGTCAAATGCAAGCCAACCAGAAGCAGCAACAGTACAATAGCAGAGTTTCGGGAATGAGTCCCAAGGGAATGAATCATAGGGCCGAGGCCCACGTCGTCTGAATTTGGAATGAATCCAAGGGATGAATCCCAGGGGCGAGGCCCACATCAGCATCAGTCTGGGGGCGAGGCCCATGTCAGTAGCAGTTGGGGCCGAGGCCTACTTCAGCATCAGTTTTGGGGATGAGTCCCAGGGTCAAGGCCCACATCAGTATCAGTCTGGGGGCAAGGCCATATCAGTATCAGTCTGGGGGCGAGGCCCATATCAGCAGTATCAGTCTTGGGGCGAGGCCCATATCAGTATCAGTCTTGGGGTGAGGCCCATATCAGTATCAGTCTTGGGGCGAGGCCCATATCAGTATCAGTCTGGGGGCGAGGCCCCTATCCGCTGTATCAGTCTGGGGGCGAGGCCCATATCAATATCAGTTTAGGGTCGAAGCCCACATCATTATGCCGCCGAGGCCCACATCAGCAGAATTTTGGAATGAATCCAGGGAATGAATCCCAGGGCCGAGGCCCACATCAGCATCAGTTTGGGGCGAGGCCCGTATTAGCATCAGTATCAGTCTTGCCGGGTATGGCATTCTGGGGGGCGAGGCCCACATTACGTCAGATCAGTTCTGCCGAGAATGGCACTCCGAGAATGGAGATATAGTCCGGGAATGGACAGCTCGGGAATGAGCACGCCGGGAATGGCACTCCGAGAATGGAGATATAGTCCGGGAATGGACAGCTCGAGAATAAACAAGCCGAGAATGGCAATCCAAGAATGGAGCACAGTTCAAGAATGAACAAGTCAGAAATGACACTCCGAGAATGGAGATATAGTCCGGGAATGGACAGTTCAAGAATGAACAAGCCGAGAATGGCAATCCAAGAATTGAGCAGAGTTCAAGAATGAACAAGTCGGAAATGACACTCCGAGAAGGGAGATATGGTCCGGGAATGGACAGTTCAAGAATGAACAAGCCGGGAATGGCACTCCAAGAATAGAAGCACGGTTTGGGAATGAACCATCTTACAGTAACGGTTCGGGAATGAACCACCTCACGATAACAGTTCAGAAATGAACAACTTACAGTAACAGTTCGGGAATGGACCACCTTACAGTAACGATTCAGGAAGAAAGCCTGCATTCAGCTCAGTACGGGAATAAAGCCCACATTCAGTACAGTTCAGGAAGAAAGCCTACAAACTCGGGAATAAAGCCCACATTCAGTACAGTTCGGGGACAAAGCCCACAGTTAACACAGTCAGGGAACAAAGCTCAAGAGCAAGAAAGCCTCATATCAGTATAGTTTGAGAACAAAGCTCAAGGGGAAGAAAGCCTCATGTCAGTACAGTTCGGGAATAAAGCTCGGGAGGAATAAAGCCTCATCTCAACAGTTCGGGAATAAACAAGCCGGGAATGGCACTCCAGGAATGAATCCTAGGGCCGAGGCCCACATCATCAAAGTTTGGAATGAATCCAGGAACGAATCCGGGAATGAATCCTAGGGCCGAGGCCCACGTCGTCAGAGTTATGGAATGAATCCAGGAATGAATCCTAGGGCCGAGGCCCGCATCATCAGAGTTTGGGAATGAATCCGAGAACGAATCTCAGTTTGGGAATGAATCCGAGAATGAATCTCAGTTTTGGAATGAATCCGAGAATGAATCTCAGTTTTGGAATGAATCCGAGAACGAATCTCAGTTTTGGAATGAATCCGAGAACAAATCTCAGTTCTGGAACGAATCAAAGAATAAATCTCAGTTTTGGAATAAATCCTAGGGCCAAGGCCCAAATCACTTGCAGTTATGGGGATACGTCCCAGGATCGAGGTCCACTACATTACCAACTCAACTCAACATATGGTAAGTCAAGCGGCAGCTGGCGAGCCAGGTAAGTGAAAATGCATTGCATAAACTTTGATAGGATTGTCACTGTTGCACATTACACAAGTCCCATCAAAGTGGGGGCGACTGTAGGCACTGCATTTTTACACATAAGTCCCTATGATGAGTCTCATTTTGGAGACACTACCTTTTAAGTCACGGAAGTCACGGGAAACGGACATCGGAAGGGGAAATTCAGAATAAACAAGCTCACTGTCTTCGTTAGTGCTGCGTTCTCTACTTCGTTCGAACGGAGAACATATTGCGGGTGTTCGTGTCGCGTTCGATGAAGCGTTCGAACGGTGTCGGTAATTCTGGTTTTGCTGCTAGCCTCACACCCAGCCCATTTAGCTCCCCAAAGCCATAAAACACATCCCAAATTAAATAAATAAATATTAATTTAAATATTAAACATTAAATAAAATATTTAAACCATTTACCAATTAAATAAAATATTTAAACCATTTACCAATTAAATAAGATATTTACCTAACTTAAACTAAAATCATGCCTAATTTAAAATCAATCCTAACCAATTAAAGCCAATCATATATTTGACTTCCTAATCTAATAAGATTATTCCCAAACTTAAAATATTGTATTCCTAAACCAAAACAAATTAAATATTACAACTTCCTAAAATAAAATATTTTGTCCCCCCTCAATCTTGTGTATACCTTTCTCATCTCTCCTAATTTGGAAACAAGATCTCTTCCTTGTGAGACAAGGTGAAACCCTAGACATCTTCTATATAAACAACCCCTAACCAAAGCCATCCTCTCCTTGACACAACCTAATCACGCCCAAGGCATAGAATTCACACCCAAACTCTCTCGAAATCTCTCTAGACTCTCTCTACACACCCGAGACTAAACAAAAGAAAAACACACTTGACATATACACAAAGAGAAGAAAAGAGCCCCAACCATCTCCTCCATAGCCGAAAACCACCTCCGTAAACCCCCCCACACATCACCGAAACAGCCACCTACACAGCAGCCCTCCACCACCGAAAATTACCACAAAAAACCACACTGTATTACACGCCCAAACAGCAGCAAAATCACCTTAACAGCAGCCCAAATCCTTAAAAAACAGTAACATAAAAACTGCATAGATAATCTTAAAAATAATCACATATAATTGCACTAAGAACCCACACAAACTTGGAATAGTTCATTGAAAACGTTAAAACAGGTGGCCCGTGCAGTGAGCAGCAAGACAGAGGCCGAATAGGAGCAGAACGGAGTTCGAACCGCAAGCAAAACAACAAAGCAGTGAGCTAGGACGCTGAACCAGTGAACCAGAAAAGTTGCAGAGCTTTACCCCTTCCGATCTTCGTGAAACGCGAGTCCGAGAGACGGCTTAAAAGGTTAGACCTGAGGGTATCTTTCACACTTGTTTTCCTTTTCCGCATTATTTATTAAGTATTACTTGTATGATTTTCATGTTGAAATGCGTGTTGTGGTCTTTGAGTAGATAAATATGCATGAATTATGAGATGTAATATGTTGTGGGTATTGGATGAATGAGAGATGTGTCAACTCTCGCGGTATATCGGATGGAAACCCGGACATAAATTTCATAGCCGATTCCGAATGGACGGTAATATGATCTGTACTCGGGCCACAACTCCACGTACCGCTTGGGTAAACGGCACCATCTTTCTTTCGTTGTGTTGCTTTTGCTTATTTAGTTTTCTTTACTTGAACTCAATATGTTGTTTATTTATGCATGATTCAATCAAGCGCATGGGCTTAGTGAGTTAGTCCAAAGGTCCTCCATTTGGGAGATAAAGAGCCGAAAAGGCCACCTTTGTGACACTACTTCGCCGCGCCGGTTGATGTGTGTTTGGTTGGATGCAAGATACGTTCAATCAGGCATACTTAGTTTGATGTTATTGAGTTTATCTTTTATGTATGGTTCAATCAAGCGCATGGGCTTAGTAAGTGGAATGAAAGATCCCTTATGGGGAGGGGTGAAACCCGTTACCACGATGCTTTGCCGCGGGTTGATGTGTGTTCAGATTGGATGTAAGATGTGTTCAATCGGGCATACTTGGTTGATATGATTGGTTCTATTCTTGTATGTGTGATGTGACGTGCATGGGCTTAGTATGTTGGTCTAAAGGTCCTCTCTTTGAGAGATCAAGAGCCCCAAAAGGCCACATTTACGGCAGTACTTCCCCGCGCCCTTTTATTTTGTGTTTATGTATTGCGTCCCATTTCATGCATCAGGTCTGTTCCCGTTCGAACGCGTTTACGAACTCAACTCGAACGCGCATGTGTTTTTGCCTTATCATGTGTCAGGTCTCATTTCCGTTCGAACGCGTTAATAAACGCCATACGAACGTGAGCATTCTGTCTCATTTCCGTTCGAACACGTTAACAAACGCCATACGAACGTGAGCATTCTGTTTCATTTCCGTTCGAACGCGTTTACGAACGCTACTCGAACGTGAGCATTCTGTTTCATTTCCGTTCGAACGCGTTTACGAACGCTACACGAACGCGAACACACTGAACTAAGTCCTCTTCATTAGATTTCATGCATAGTTTTCCTAGTAGCTATCTCCACATGTATAAATACAAATATGTTAATGTATTGCCATTCATATGCTTATTGCATGATAACATTTGAGTATTATTTCTTGCGGTATATAGGATGGAAACCCAGACGTAAATTCCGTAGCCGATTCCGAATGGACGGTAGTGCGGTCTGTACTTGGGATACAATTCCACGTACCGCTTGGAAAAGTGCCCATATGTGTGCTTGTATGGTTAATATGTGTGCTTGTATGGTTAATATGTGTGCTTGTATGGTTAACATGTGTGCTTGTGTTTTCCTGAATGTAATATGCAAATGAAGTTGTATGTTCGTTGCTATTTTGATATATGTTAAGCATGCAATTTTAAACGTGAGATATATGTGAAATGTGTAAATAAGTTTTATCTTGAATATGAGAATTTAGAAGCATGATACTCTTGGAAATAAGTGTTACTTAAGCTTGATTAAATTATTACATAAATCCTTTCATTACAAGTGACATAAGTAAGGGACCATTGCGAACCCAACGGTTTGAGGTCTTCCCTTGCGAGGGGTGAGTGCGGCCTTAAATCTTTGTCCCGGTTCACATCGGGTGGCGACTCCATGTTATTTAGTACTTCCCAAACTAGGCCGCGAGCCTAGGAACGGCGTCGCCCAGGTTTCCTGTGTTTCTACAAAATGCTAATGGGCTATTCTGTGTTTAGGCCTCTTATTATTTGAAGTTATTTAGTTATATTATCGCAAAGTGTAAACATGTTGGGCCTTTTCAACTGGGACAAGTTTGCACTGCGCAATAGTGTGACTGAATACTTTGAAATGATAACAGACCGATTATTGTAAATTCTTTTACGAGCTTATTTATTTCATGCATTAATTCTCATCTCACGCATATCATGCATACATGCATCATGCTAACCCTTGTGTTTAAAAAGCCTGTAGACAATAGAAATCGGCGACGCTGTTCCGGGCTCGCGGCCCGGTCGGGAATTCGAAATAACATGGAGTAGCCACCCGGTGTGAACCGGGATAAAGATTTGAGGCCGCACTCACCCCTCGCAAGGGAAGACCTCAAACCGTTGGGTTCGGAATGGTCCCTTACTTATGTCGTTTGTAATAAATGGATTTGTGCAATATTAACCAAGTCTACTCAACATACATGTATATACATGCAAAAATAAACATGTGGCCAAGGAATTTGGCCGTTCTCAATGTTGGACCTCACATGCCCGGTTGGACGTATTCCACGTCAAACGAATACGCCGTGTCCGGAACAACAAAATAAAATATAACAAAGGGTGCCCTCAGGTCTTACCTTTTAAGTCGCTTTCCGGGAGTGC
>SKCR01011111.1:0-22042 GCA_019454045.1 Zanthoxylum bungeanum | reverse complement strand
AATGGGAGTAGACTGCCTACCGGTGTGGTAGGTACCGGGGACACTCCGACGCCCAAGTCAGTTGTATGAAATGAAGAATAAATATGTTAACTATGAATGCAAGGTTTGCTATTACCTTGACCTTCTTTAGGTGGCCGTGAGGGCGGAAGAGAATGTTTTGAAAATATGAAGCTCTGAGAGCTTATGTTAGAGAAGAGAAGCTCGTCAGAAAGAACTGCCTTTGTTTCTCGTATTTTGTTGTAATTTATAGTGGAAGGTAAATGACTTTTGCAGCTGGCATAAGTCCCACAATGTGCTAAGATATCTTTATTTAGTGAACAAAGTGGAGCAGTTCGATTATGATTAGGGTAAGTGGGAAATGTTTGGTATAGATTTGGCTTTGTGTATGAATCATTTTTCTGCAAGTGGAAGAAGGGTTTTATTGGGCTTTACCTTGGGCTTCGATGATTTCACATTTGGCCCAAGTTTGGTCCATATAGGCTTATATATCTTTTGGGCCTGACTTTTACTTTCGGGCTTTGCATACCATTTTGGGCTCTACACACTATTTTGGGCTTTTAAGGTAAAAGACAGTTTTATCCTTGGCCCATTTTTGGTTCGTACAATAATTATATCCAAAACAGATATATATTTAGATTACCTATCGTGACTTAGAAACTAAGTCACAAACCATCTTGATTTTTCAAGAAAATTGGAACAACAGTTCCCGATGGTTTTAACTAATCTAACAATATCTAAGTCTACTATCTTTCTAGAACATATTCTAGAATTACGCAACCATAAGTAAAGTCAAAAAATATATATATATATTCAAGAAATATAAATGAAGTAGATTAGAAGTATAAATCTATAAACAATATAGAATGAAAGGAAAAAAAAGCAGAATTTTCCAAAATATTACACACTGCTTAAGTTATGGATTTTTAAACTCAACAGTGTCTCCCACTACTTTACGTAATACCGTAACCCCAAAGGACAACGAGAATTCAATAATTAAATCGAATTCCATAGTGAGATTAGGATTCCATAAATATATTTCGACTCACAACTTTGGCACGATCTCGCCTACGTATATTCATTAGGTAGAAAACTCTTTGTCAATCACTCACCAGTGACTCCTGGTTTTGGTCCTGATCGTTTCTCATTATGACAGCTTTGGCACGTTCACAATGAGGCGCATCAAGGCTTCACTTGTCAATGACAAACTCAAGCTACCGACGTAGTCCTGACAGCTTTGGCACGTTCATGATTTCCACTTTCACTTGAATTTGTCCAGTATCAATAAACAACCGGTATGGGTAATAATTCTATAACCCACACCCTCACAGATTTGGCACGATCTCAGATGCAGTTATAGAAAGATACTCATAAACCGTACTGACAAGACGGACCAAGAAACATGTATCCAATACACGTTACTTTACAGTCTTATTTAAAGCGGGGATTTTCCTAAAGAAGCTATACTCTACATCAAATACATAATTTTAATCTAAATTATTTTCTAAACAATTTCAATTCTACCTTAGAAAACATAACACAATTTAACCATTAAATTTCCGTTATATTTTTCGTTAACGTAAAATTGAAAAGTAAAGAAACATATCTAGATTACATGCATGTGTGTAGGCACTGGATTTTTGCATATAAGTCCCGATGATGAGCCTCATATGGAGGCACTACCCGATAAGTTGTGGAAGTCATGGGAATCGGACGTCGGAAGGGAAAATTCATAAATCAATACCTTGTTGGACTTAATTCATTTTCTTAACTTCGGGTTCACTCGTTGGATCTCTATTTTAAAATTCATCCTTGGCCCAAAACCCCCGCAACCAATGCCAAGCCACACGCCCAAGCCCTGTTGGGGTTGGTGCTCAGAGCGCCAATTTGGACCATATTTATGTCTGATTCATGAATACGATCCATTCCTTTTTCCATAATATTACTTATTTATGGTTGCACCTCTTGTTTTTATACACGTATTCGATCTGATTACGATTAGATTGAAACTAAATGTGGTTTAGTGATATGTATATATTAGACAAAGGCCCTTTGCAGTACACAGTTATAAAGGTAGTTTGTAATTGACATTGGGAAGTGTCACTGCTAAATGTATATTATCAAATATAGTTCATGGTCAAGATTTACTAGCACGGGTCGGTTAGTCAAATCTTTTGAGACCAGTACATGGCGTATATCGAGACTTGGTCCGATGGTTTATCCCAATGAACCATGAGTCTAGGGAGACTCGTATAGACGTGTAGGCATTTATAGTGGATAAAAAGTTAACGACTCACCGAAGATTCTTAATGGATGGTACACCAACGTCAATAAGAATCTTCTCGGGTTGAGAAGCATAGTGGTCCTTCGACTTGAGATACCACTGTGGATGTATGAGACATCCTCCACACTTAAATAGCAGTCACGTCACCGATCTATTTAGATCAGACCTCCGCTCGTTCATTGGGTGTGGACCGATCCTCAAGATATCCTGTGTGTATCAAGATAGGATCCGTCAGTTCTGTGTACAGAGCATAGGTAGTCCATATGTGATTAGCAGTCTGTTAAATCTGTGGCCATAGTAAACTTCGAAAGTAAGTTCCGAATGTTATTTAGAGATTGCTAATAGAAACGTCGATGGGATAATACCTATAGAGATTTGACGTTTACATCTATATCTCTGGGATTATCCAGATACCTGTGACAGAGGGATTATACGTATGCAATGATCTCGATCTGTATAATTCAGCTAGTTTATCTGTGGTCGTCATAATTTACGGGTGGGTAAATTATGGACACGAAATTAGATTTTGTAACGGATATGCCTGAATCTAGAGAGTCTCACTAATGAAATATACTCGTAGAGCACTAGGGCAACATTTATAAATAATATTGATTATTTGTAAGTCGTTTAAAGGTTAAACGAAAAATACATGTGTAGGGACCTAATAGTCATTTCCTAATTTTTGTGTATTTGCATTTAATGTTAGATTTTATGAAATACATATTAATTAATTTTCAAATTGAGATATTTGACTAATATCATAAATATATATGTATTTGATATTTAATGTAAATATAATACATATATTTAATATATTTGTATTTAAATAATTAATTAATTATTTAATTGTTAAATGATTAAATTAATTGAAATATAAATATCTTAAAGTTGTGATAATTATGGAAATGTTTTTGGTTGCCTTTGTTGACTTTAAGAAATTCATTAAATGGTTTAATGATAAAGTTATACAAGTTCTTAAAGCTTTAATTGAAACAAAAGCAAAATATCTATATATTTATTTATTTCTTCTCACCATATTCGGCCAAGGGTTATTTGGAGGAGATTTAAATTATTTTGTTTCAATTTTAGGGTTTAACAAGTTCATTAGATACAAAAGAAACACAAAAGTGGTTGAAAGAAAAGTTTGAAGAAAAGAAGGAAAAGCTTGGAAATCTTAAGATTTTGTAAGTTTTCTTTCAAATCTTCCAACATGAAAAATGTTTCTAACATGCTTAGCTTCATCTTGTGTTGCTTTGATGTTGTCTCTTCGCTTATAATTTGTGTTTTAATTATTGTGAACTTGAATGAAAGATGTGTGCATGTAAGTAAGCTTGAAATGGTTTCAAAGCTTTACTTTTGATTCTTTGAAGATCAAAGTTGCCATTCTAGAGTTAGTAAGCCACTCATTGGTGACCTAGAATTTTTCTAGAGTTGTTTCAAAGTGGTGAGGCTTGATTGGTGAAGTATTGAATGGATTAAAGTGTTGGATTTTGTAAATTTGGTGAAATTCGACAATTTGATGAAATTGAAAAATTAGGGTTCATAACCCACTCCAAATTTGGGGCTTTTCATAGATGTTGTGTATTTGGATGTGTATATGATGCATGTAAAATACTCTTCTGGTCGGACCTCGTCTGGTCAGCCCTCGTCTGGTCGGCCATGGTCTGGTCGGACCTCATCTGGTCAGACCTCGTCTGGTCGGACCTCGTCTGGTCGGACCTCATCTTGTCGGCCCTAGTCTGGTCGGACCTGGTCTGGTCGGACGTAGTGTGGTCGGATCAAGACCCCATGTGGTTGGCATGACCTCATGTGGTCGGATCGTGACCTCATGTGGTCGGACCATGACTTCATGTGGTCGGACCAAGGACCTTTTGTGGTCGGATCATTACTTCATCTGATCTAATCATGTATGTGAGTAATGTTTTTGGGTTTAGGAGAAATCCGAATAGTTTATTCATATTAGATATTGAATAATTTACTCGGTATTTTGAAAAAGTTTTGAAATACGATTTCTGCCTCGACTCATGTTTCCGCTGCGACCGACCCAAATGGACTAAGAACCCTTACAAAATGGTATCAGAGCGAGTCTGATCCTAGGCCTCATATATGATTAGCCCTTTATGTTGGGTTTCTCTAAGTCCCGAGGATCGATTAAAGCAAGAAACATAAGTGCGAATACAACAAGGAAGTCATGGAATACTCACAATGATCGGTTGAGGCGATGCGGTGAAGAACAAAATCCATTTCTGCCCTCCATGAAGCTCGACAGTGGCAGTTTTTTAGTCCTCCATTTTCGACCATGGATCAACCTCCAAGCTCTAAGCTTTCGTGATGTGATTCCATGCTCACGTGTGCGGTTCCCTATCACCTTCACGTGACCCCGAAAGTGTGCTAGCACTTGGTGATTTTGCCGCAAAATTACCATGGCTTCTCCTTGCTATTCTCGGCATTAGCAGAAAATAGAGGAAGAAAATGGTCCTAGACAGTGTGAGAGAGGAGAGGTTTTTGGCTCCAAAAACGTGAGCCATAAAGAGAGAGAGAAGAAAAATGCTTTTTGTATTTTTTAATTGATTTTCCAAAAAACAATTAAACATATACCATTTTTCAATTTCAAAAAGTCAAAGGCAACTATGCCAACCACTTCCATCAACTATTCACATCACTCAATCAATCAAGTGACAAGTTGTCACATCACTCAAAGTGACTAATGATTTGACGCTTGATGTGACTAGCGATTTGACGCTTGATGTGACTTGCATGCCGCACTCGAATTCGAAATACGAATGCGCTTGCAAACACTCCCGGGCTCGGGTTTGCTAATTCCAAATTAACGAATTTTCCGTTGCGACGTAATTAAATAATTATGCCTAACGAAATTACTATTCACATCGCTAATGAATTAATTCTAAATTAACTCGTTTGCCCGAATTAAATTATAAATTTAATTCTGCGTCGAAATCCAATTTCGTTTAATATATCAAATATATTATTTTATCGATTAATTCCAAATTAATCGTATTCACTCTTTAATTAATATTTTATCCCAGATAAAATATCTCCGTAATTAATCCCAGATTAATTTTCTCTCTCATCTAATTAATCCCATATTAATAAAGTGCGAGTCATACGTCATCGGTGAATCTTGAGGAAGCGACCCATGAGATCCTCGGATATGTTGGCAGTAAATCCGGTCGTCAGACTATACGAACACGTAAATACCTAGTACTACGTTTATACTGATTTACAAGACAAGGTTGGCTTCTAGCAAATCGCCATGCCTACCTAATTCTCCAGAAATATCCTTACAGGAATATGGTGATCTATATCAGGCGTAGTATACATAGTATTGCTTATTTCGATCCAGTATCCGAATGTCACGTGCTAGGCCTGGGGCTGGAATTGTGTCTGCCCCGTACGAAGCACATATCGGATCTCTGGTAACTAGTCTCTATAATCGGATAATCATGACCTAGTCATATTATCCCAATAACAGCAGTACATAAGAGAACCAGTTCCGTATCCTACGTAACCATCATCTCCACTATGACTGGAGTGATACTTCCGTCTTGACATCACACCCAACACACTACGATTCTCAATATACCTAGCAGAGGCGTACACAGAACCTGTTAAAGCCCTGGACGACCTAAAACCAAAGCATATTGATTGTCGCAAGTATTAGCGGTGTAAGTCTCAGGTTAAGACCAAATACACCTACCCTGATTTCGGACTTCCATAGACACATAGTCATACTACCAATGGAATTCCGAGGGGTCTATCCAGAGCGAAGCTGTTTTCCGTACCATCGGTAAAACAAAACCTTCTACTACACTTGCATGAGTATCCTATACCCAAATATATGAGAACTATGTCGTTATGCCCTCACAACGCGAACAAGTGTAATACTAGTCTTTTTCGCATTATCGATGTCCAATCTCGATAATACTCTGACGAGGGATATTTAATGATTAACCCTTCATGGATTGATACTGTCTCATATCATCTCAATCTAGGAACTAATCATATAGACCTCCTATCATTTATATATCTTGGTGATTTAATCACAAATGATAAGAGAGCAATCTCCTCTGTCACATAGTTAATTTGTACAACAACACCATGATCTGTACAAATAGTGACGCTATGGGTCATAAGTGTCCAACACTTTAAATCTATTGTTTATTCATGATTTTGCCTTTGCTCTTTTTCGGTACCTCAGAAGCCTTTAGACAAGCCTTGGCCTTCTAGAATGTCGAAGTAAGGTGCGTCTTGCGCTTCTTGCCTTATTGCAAACTTTTGGCTTTGTCTCCTTGAGTATAGCCATTAACTCTCCAAGAGTTTACTATTGCAATTTTAGTACTTCTAAGATCTAAAATTAGATCTATGAAGATCCTTCAATTTCATTATCATACTTTAAGGATCTAATCCTTAGTTCTGATTAAGAAATTAAGGAGTCTATTTAACAAGCTTATTGGATTAAGCACTAAAGTTATCATCACATGAATATTCCAAATATCATGTTCTACTATTTTCTTAACTCTGGGCTTAGCCCTAATATGTTATTTTATCAAATAAAGTAACTTATTAGTTTCCAAGACCATCCTGAAATTTTATTCCCAATTTGAAAATTAAAGTCGTTTAAAACATTTTTCACCCATGATTATGTTTTAAACACTAATCTTTCAATTTTATCTTGATTCTAATAGTCCAACTATTTAATCAATGATTTCAGGTACTATTTATTATAATGATTACAATAGTCTAACTATATAATCAACTATAATTTAATTGATTAAATTCAATTACATTGATTACAATAATCCAATTATAAAATCAACTATAATTAATTAAATCAAATATATTGATTACTATAATCCAATTATATAATCAATTATAAATGAAATAGTTTAAATACAGTCCAACTGTTTTATTAAAACAACGATTAAATATTAGTCTAACTAATAAATAATTTATTTGACGTAATATTTGAAATGAGCGCGTATGGCAAGTTACTAAACGAATATTGCAAATTTAATATTTGCCTCCCACTATTTTTCGGCGAGCCTCTAACCCTCTGTGGAGTACTCGGGAAAACCTTGTTTCCTAGTGGGCTAGGATCCCGTTAAATAACACACAATCTTGACTTTGGCCAACAAATTGTATGATAATTAACTAGGTAGATCTCTAAGATCAATTGGATCCCATCCAATTCCTAGATCCAGTAGGGGGACATCTAAGTCCGAAACATATATCTTATATATGCCAATATATCCAATATATTACCTAACCTTTTTCCTCTGAATCAACTAAGCCTTGGCTTTGGCACAACAAACTTAGTGATCCCAGTTAAGCGTGACCCATTGACCTTGGAAACCTTCGTAATCAATGTCGATGGACAAGAAGTGATCTTGACTTTGGCCAATAAATCACAACTTGGACAAGACACCAATATGGAACAAAGCCTTCGTGATTCAAACACATCCTCAACGGACAAAGGTCTTGACTTTGGCCAACAAACCAATGCCAGTCTTGGATCTTGAGTAAGAATCACTCAATGGAAGGAAAAACGCTTAATATTTCGTGAGGATTTTTCGCGTGCAAATTGGCAACCAATTTATTATCCTTGTTAAGGTCTCATCATCATACACCCTTAAATATGTATTATAAACACATAATAAGGCGCATATAAATAAATAATAATGATGTGCGGATGGATACTTAACACATTGTTCCTAGAACAAATCTCTTCATTTCCTCTCTCCCGCTAACACAAGTATTACTTCTACCCGTTACATAACACTTCTAAAGAAACCTCATTTACATTGAGGGGAATAGGTGAGAAGAGAAATACAAAGAGTAAGGAGGTAATAGGCTGGACACGCAGGTCCAATTAATAAATTCTAAATTTATTACAACAATTTCCAAAATTGCCCCACCCATCTAATATCCATCTGAAATACATTATTCATGCATCGCAACCATGTATTCACACAAGCATGTTATCAATCAATCTAATCCAATTAATTAATCTGATAATTAATGACCATCCAATGTTCAAACAATGATTTGATTTTGCACGAGTCCAACTCGTTTTCGAATAAGTACTCAAAGTACGAATTCTTGAATTAAATTAAACTACAACATTAAATCCAATTTAACTTGTATTTAATACTAATTCATTTATTTAATTCCAAATTAATTATTACACTTTATTAACGAAACTTTACGACTTAGATTCTAAATCTAATCGTTACGGGTCTCAAAGCCCGATTAACATCCAATGTTAATTTAATTAAAGTCCAATGGGCTTTTAATTAATTTCTTAAGGCATGGACTTTTAGTCAACTTGGGTCAAACCCAATAACCAAAGCCCAATCAAGGAATAACCCCATAAGCCTAGAAATCAATTTAGGCCCATTAGGCCCAATTAAAATTATTAAGGTCCATTAGTCGCATTTGGACTTTATGGAAACGGTTTTGGGCCCAATTGGATCCAACCAATTTGGACTAAACCCATCATGGTACAACCAAGCCCAATTAGCCCATTTACAACTTTTCAAGCCCAAATCCAATTTAAGCCCAAATAATTAAATCACCAAAATTCCAAATTTCATATTTAATTAACCAAAGTGTATTACATAATTAATTACCCAAATCAATATTTCCAAAACACCAATTAGCCTAATTAATCATGCTCATTTACATCATAACATGTCCAACACATTTTATCAAAAATCAAACCCATATACATTCTTCAAAGTCTCGGCAATATAAGGTTTTTCAAATCAATTCCGAATTCATTCCAATTAAATCCTAAATCAACATTCCCAACATGATTCAAACTCATCCAATGAATCAAAAATCAAAAATCCCAAGACATTAGGGTTCTACAACCTCTCGGCCAAGCCAAGAATTTTGGCCAAAACTTGTTCCAAACAACTTTTCATGAAATTGATCCAATCCAACTTCAATTAAACATCTTTTAAGCATACTTAATCAAACAATTTAACCAAATCATGCTCAAAATCAATTTACCCAATTTTAATCCTAAGTTCAAATTTCATGTTTTTACTCGCTCTAATACCATTTTTGGGTTTCTCTAAGTCCCGATGATCGATTAAAGCAAGAAACGTAAGTGCGAATACAACAAGGAAGTCACAGAATACTCACAATGATCGGTTGAGGCGATGCGGTGAAGAAAAAAATCCATTTCTTCCCTTCTTGAAGCTCGGCAGTGGCAGTTTTTGAGTCCTCCATTTTCGGCCATGGATCAACCTCCAAGCTCCAAGCTTTCGTGATGTGATTCCATGCTCACGTGTGCGGTTCCCTATCACCTTCACGTGACCCCGAAAGTGTGCTAGCACTTGGTGATTTTGTCGCAAAATCACCATGGCTTCTCCTTGCTATTCTCGGCATTGGCAGAAAACAGAGGAAGAAAATGGTCCTAGACCGTGTGAGAGATGAGAGGTTTTTGGCTCCAAAAACGTGAGCCATAAAGAGAGAGAGAAGAAAAATGCTTTTTTTATTTGTTAATTGATTTTCCAAAAAATAATTAAACATATACCATTTTTTAATTTCAAAAAGTCAAAGGCAACTATGCCAACCACTTCCATCAACTATTCACATCACTCAATCAATCAAGTGACAAGTTGTCACATCACTCAAAGTGACTAATGATTTGACGCTTGATGTGACTAGTGATTTGACGCTTGATGTGACTTGCGTGCCGCACTCGAATTCGAAATGCGAATGCACTCGTAAACACTCCCGGGCTCGGGTTCGCTAATTCCAAATTAACGAATTTTCCGTTGCGACGTAATTAAATAATTATGCCTAGCAAAATTACTATTCACGTCGCTAATGAATTAATTCTAAATTAACTCGTTTGCCCGAATTACATTCTAAATTTAATTCTGTGTCGAAATCCAATTTCGTTTAATATATCAAATATATTATTTTATTGATTAATTCCAAATTAATCGTATTCTCTCTTTAATTAATATTTTATCCCAGATAAATAAAGTGCGAGTCATATGTCATCGGTGAATCTTCGGGAAGCAACCCATGAGATCCCCGGATATATTGGCAGTAAATCTGGTCGTTGGACTATCCGAACAGGTAAATACCTAGTACTACGTTTTTACCGATTTACAAGACAAGGTTGGCTTCTAGCAAAGCGCCATGCCTACCCAATTCTCCAGAAATATCCTTACTGGAATATGGTGATCTATATCAGGCGTAGTATACGTAGTATTGCGTATTTCGATCCAGTATCGGAATGTCACGTGTTAGGCCTGGGGCTGGAATTGTGTCTGCCCCGTACGAAGCATATATCGGATCTCTGGTAACTAATCTCTATATTCAGATAATCATGACCTAGTCATATTATCCCGATGACTGCAGTACATAAGAGAACCAGTTCCGTATCCTACGTGACCATCATCTCCACTATGAATGGAGTGATACTTCAGTCTTGACATCACACCCAACACACTACGATTCTCAATATACCCAGTAGAGGCGTACACAGAACCTGTTAAAGCCCTGGACGACCTAAAACCAAAGCATATTGATTGTCGCAAGTATTAGCGATGCAAGTCTCAGGTTAAGACCAAATACACCTACCCTGATTTCGGACTTCCATAGACACATAGTCATACTACCAATGGAATTTCGAGGGGTCTATCCAGAGCGAAGCTATTTTCCGTACCATCGGTAAAACACAACCTCCTACTACACTTGCATGAGTATCTTATACCCAAATATATGAGAACTATGTCGTTATGCCCTCACAACGCGCACAAGTGTAATACTAGTCTTTTCCGCATTATCGATGTCCAATCTCGATAATACTCTGACTATGGATATTTAATGATTAACCCTTCGTGGATTGATACTGTCTCATATCATCTCAATCCAGGAACTAATCATATGGACCTCATATCATTTATATATCTTGGTGATCTAATCACAAATGATAAGAGAGCAATCTCCTCTGTCACAAAGTTAATTTGTACAACAACACCATGATCTATAAAAATAGTGACGCTATGGGTCATAACTTTCCAACACTTTAAATCTATTGTTTATTCTTTTCTTTACTCGATACATGCATGCTTTCATTTAATTTGATTAAATTTAAAGTGTATGACACTTTATGGAATATCCCCGCTTAATAAGGACTTAAAGTAACTGGTATTTGGAATACTTATTTCTTGGTCCGTCTTGTCAATACGGTTTATAAATATTTTTCCGTGATTACATCTGAGACCGTGCCTCTACTGTGAGGGTGTAGCCGATAGAGATTTATTTATGCCGGATGTATATTAGATACTAGATAAATTCAAGTGAAAGAGAAATCCTGAACGTGCCATAGGTGTCAAGGTTACGCAAGTAACTTGAGTTTATCATTGACGAGTTTAACCTTGGTATGTCTCCTTGTGGGCCTGCCTTAGTAGCGACAACAAGAAACGACCAGGACCGAAACCTTGGAGTCACAAATTGAGTGATTGACAAATGAGTTGTCTACCTGATAATATACGTAGGCGAGACCGTGCCTCTGCTGTGAGTCAAAATATATTCATGGGGTCCACTTCCCATTATGGAATTCGATTTAATTATTGAATTCTCATTTTTCCGTTGGGGATTACGGTATTACGTAAAATAGTGGGAGGCACTGCTAAGTTTAAAATATTCTATAACTTTGGCAGTGTATATTATTATGGAAATTGCCGCTTGTTTGTTTCCTTATTCTATTATTTATATAGAATTGAACATTTATTTACTGCACACATATTTTGATATGTTATCTGACTTGACTCTTGGTTGCAGTTATTCTAAAATAGGTTCTAGATACTATTAGACTATGATATTATTAGATTGGTCTAAACCATCGGAAATTGTTGTTCCGATTTTCTTGAAAAATCAAGATGGTTAGTGACTTAGTTTCTAAGTCACGACAGATAATCTAGATAACTATCCCTTTTAGGATATAATACTTTAGAGAGAATAGTTTCTTATGCAGTAAGAATTGACTTGAATTAGTTCATGTCTAGAGATTCTTGACTGGCATTAAGAAAGGCCCATTAGGTATTTGTTTATCTAGTAATGACGTTTCTTAACTTTAATGACCTTTAGAGGCAATGTGTCTAACACAATTTGCTAATCAGTTATTTGCAATTGTTGTGAATAGTTGAATGTAAATAGTAAAGCTGAAGAAAGAAGATGTGTATAGTTGTGTATAGAAAATATCTATTTTCACAATACTACAACTATAGGTATTGGATACCAGATCTCTCATCTAGTTATTTAAAATATTAGTTAATGATTGTTTTGATATTTGATATCGGAACTTGCAACTATTGGATAATTACTTGTTCTTTATAAATAATTATTATATATTTTAAATATAACTAGTAGTGTCATTGACGTAGAGATAAACATTAGGAAAAATGATTCAGTAAAGTAAATAATTTAGAACGGTGCTTTATGAGATTTTATCACTTAAGCATTGAATGTTTATTCCGTATGGTAAAAGATGGTTTGATACGAGATCACACCACACATACTTATCCATTTAATGAATATTGTATTCAGGAAGGTGATTAAGATCTCGTTTAACCAATGATTGTCATTGGACCACCAGATTTATTAAACTGATACATTAGATGTATGTAATTTAATGAATTGTAATTGCTTAAGGTAGTTTTCTTTACTTCGTAACTTAGTTTATGAATTGTCATAACTTAGTTACGCGTTTCTGAAAGAACACATATTGAACGTCTTGAAATGATCAAGTACTTTCAATCTGTTCTGATGAAACGTAGATTGAACATTTTTGACTTGTTCATATATATTCAATCTAAAGTTTTTAGAGAACTCTATCCTCAAAATTCATATGTCTTTGAAATGTTCAAAGATTTTTGATACGATCAAACGTATGAATTTAAAGCAATTAGTTCTAAGGTTATTCAGTGAATATGATTCTTACTCAATATAATTCTTCCACGATTCCATCTTGATGGAATTGGTCAGTGGGAGTAATTGAATCTTATATGATTTGATTCATTGATATTGAGTGTTACCGAATTATTTTTCAATACTCTTGGGGTTATGCTCCAGTAACACTAATCCATCTATTTAATTAATGTTTCATTATTTTCTACAGTTGCATATATGATATTTATAGGTAGAAAATTCGAATCTTGAAAAGTTTAAGAATTGAATATTTCTTTTATATAATAGTTATATAATGGAAATTACTTACACCTCGAAGGTATAAGTAAAAGTTTATCGTTTATTCTATTTTATAGAATATAGTATTCTATTTGATAGAATATAGTATTCTATTTGAAAGAATATCTTTTCTACGATCCTAAGTAATAAAATTGTTTTATTACTTGGTGTGTAACATCTGATGTTAATCATTGTAGAAAAAGACTTGACTTATTGAAGTCAATTGTGAGAATGATAAACTATAAATGGAACTACGTAATTAATAAGATGAAACAACCCTTATACATCTTCTATATAAGTTTAATAGGATATCATAATCATTTACGAGTATTTGATACTTAATGATTCTGTTGTTTTCTTACTGAAGAAAATTATCTTATAACTTATAATGGAAGCGATATTTGATATCGATTCTGGAAGTTCACCATTGAACCATAGATCTAAGATTGTTCATAGCTTACTACGATCAAGTTTTGAACTTGATCAAGCTTTAATTATGAATTAGTTCATGATTTGTTCTAATTGTTTGCGCAGAAAAAGCAGTGTGAGCTTATTAAAGTTTTGATCTTTATAGTATGACAGTGAGAAAAGTTATACTCAGCAATCTATTGTAGATTCTAAGGAAACTTGTCTCTAGTCACACTAATTGAAAAATTAAAGATATATTGGTTAATGTTGATATTAAATTGTACATTTTAGCTAAAGAATACAAAGTAGTATTTTTGAATGACTTATTCAGATAAGAGATCAGTTGTGATATCTTTGTTTGAAGAATTCATTCTGGAATGGCCCTAGAGTTTGTGTTCTGCTGAGATCGCAATTTAGTGTGCTAACTTATAGAGCCTATTGTAGACTCAGATAAGTCTTCCGGAAATCTATGTTCTCTGTTTTTGATATCGTCAGATTGTCTGATCTTGTCAAATTATAGAGAATACATATGTGATTGAAGGGTTAGTGGGAGCATACAAATTACTTTCTAGTGTTATATATCCTAACGATATTATCATTATTATGGTAATAATGAGATGTTTGTAAGGTAAAAGATTTACCTAAGTCTTCTTTACTTCGTGAAAGCAGTGGGAGTAGTCTCTGTTATATTTGATATAAAGTTTTATATATGAGATAAAACTAAGAGACTTGTGAGATAGTCCTATTATTCGTACATTAGATATGATCTAATAAAGGACATAACTAGGCTATCTGTATGACAGTTAGTATAACTATTGGACAGTTATTGTGTGTCTTATATAAAGTATTCATCTTTCGTAAATGATGATTCCTTTTTCGAAAGAGATATTGATTAGAATGTCTAATCAATCTTATGTATCATTTAATGATGACATAATAAATATGTTATAATGTGCGA
Organism: Zanthoxylum bungeanum; assembly: GCA_019454045.1. Taxonomy (NCBI): domain Eukaryota; kingdom Viridiplantae; phylum Streptophyta; class Magnoliopsida; order Sapindales; family Rutaceae; genus Zanthoxylum; species Zanthoxylum bungeanum. The sequence goes on along the minus strand of SKCR01011111.1, from coordinate 7,160 downwards.
TTGTAGATATCGATTTAATCGTAATTGTTACGAGTTATTTTGATATCTTATAGACCATAGGATGGATCTTGAAACATGTTCTTTGTGATCTTTGAGATATTAAGAACGAGTTTCTAATTCATGGAGAATACAGTCTGCAACCATTAGGGTCATATTAGTTTTGAGACTAATTATGACGTTAGACAGTCTACGTCATAAAGAGTCACAAAAGATGCAGTGGGAGTGTCACGAAGGATTCTACTATTTAGTGGAATTAGATGCAACTTATAAAGTATTGACTTATGAAGTTGCATAGTGACCTTATAAATTAGAAGTTTTATATTGGTGTTGTGTTTGCGGTTGTCCGCATAGTATTTTGGATTTGATCCCTGAATACTTGGACAACTCAGTAGCTGTAGCACAATACTGATGTAGTGTCTGATTCATATTAATGTATAATTTAGATTCTACAAAATATGAAAGATACTGGATATGGAAAACGATTGGGTTTGTTTGACAAACTCATTATGTTATAGCAGACTTACTTCTTGTTGCCTACCTCTTAAGTGCTAGGTGAGCTTTTGATGGCTATGTGTATACGATACACATTGAGATGTTATATGATACCATGGATTGGCACAAGAGCAAGTGGGAGAAATTGTTGGGATTGGTGCTCAGAGTGCCAATCCGGACCGTATTTATGTCTGATTCATGAATACGATCAATTCTTTTTTCCATAATATTACTTATTAATGGTTACACCTCTTGTTTTTATATACGTATTCGATCTAATTATGATTAGATTGAAACTAAATGTGGTTTAGTGATATGTATATATTAGACAAAGGCCCGATAATATATATTGCAGTACATAGTTACAAAGGTAGTTTGTAATTGACATTGGGAAGTGTCACTGCTAAATGTATATTATCAAATGTAGTTCATGGTCAAGATTTACTAACACAGGTCAGTTAGTCAAATCTGTTGAGACCAGTACATGTCGTATATCGAGACTTGGTCCGATGGTTTATCCCAACGAACCATGAGTCTAGGGCGACTCATATAGACGTGTAGGTGTTTATAGTGGATAAACATTGAATGAATCACCGAAGATTCTTAATGGATGGTTCACCAACGTCAATAAGAATCTTCTCGGGTTGAGTAGCATAGTGGTCATTCGACTTGAGATACCACTGTGGATGTATGAGACATCCTCCACACTTAGATGGCAGTCACGTCACATATCTATTTAGATCAGACCTCCGCATGTTCGTTGGGTGTGAACCGATCCTCATGATATCTTGTGTGTATCAAGATAGGATCCGTCAGTTCTGTGTACAGAGGATAGGTAGTCCATATGTGATTAGCAGTCTATTAAATCTGTGGCCACAGTAAACTTCAGAAGTAAGTTCCGAATGTTATTTAGAGATTGCTAATAGAAACGTCAACGGGATAATACCTATAGAGATTTGTCGTTTACATCTATATCTCTGGGATTATCCGGATACCTGTGACGGAGGGATTATATGTATGCAATGATCTCGACCTGTATGATTCAGCTAGTTTATCTGTGGTCGTCATAATTTACGGGTGGGTAAATTATGGACACGAAATTAGATTTTGTGACGGATATGCCTGAATCTAGAGAGTCTCACTAATGAAATATACTCGTAGAGCACTAGGGCAACATTATATATAATATTGATTATTTGTAAGTCGTTTAAAGGTTAAACGAAAAATACATGTGTAGGGACCTAATAGTCATATCCTAATTTTTGTGTATTTGCATTTAATGTTAGATTTTATGAAATACATATTAATTAATTGTCAAATTGAGATATTTGACTAATATCATAAATATATATGTATTTGATATTTAATGTAAATATAATACATATTTAATATATTTGTATTTAAATAATTAATTAATTATTTAATTGTTAAATGATTAAATTAATTGAAATATAAATATCTTAAAGTTGTGATAATTATGGAAATGCTTTTGGTTGCCTTTGTTGATTTTAAGAAATTCATTAAATGGTTTAATGATAAAGTTATACAAGTTGTTAAAGCTTTAATTGAAACAAAAGCAAAATATCTAGATATTTATTTATTTCTTCTCACCATATTCGGCCAAGGCTTATTGGAGGAGATATAATTTTTTTGTTTCAATTTTAGGGTTTAACAAGTTCATTAGATACAAAAGAAACACAAAAGTGGTTGAGAGAAAAGTTTGAAGAAAAGAAGGAAAAGCTTGGAAATCTTAAGGTTTTGTAAGTTTTCTTTCAAATCTTCCAACATGAAAAATGTTTCTAACATGCTTAGCTTCATCTTGTGTTGCTTTGATGTTGTCTCTTTACTTATAGTTTGTGTTTTAATTGTTGTGAACTTGAATGAAAGATGTGTGCATGTAAGTAAGCTTGAAATGGTTTCAAAGCTTTACTTTTGATTCTTTGAATATCAAAGTTGCCATTCTAGAGTTAGTAAGCCACTTTTTGGTGACCTAGAATTGTTCTAGAGTTGTTTCAAAGTGGTGAGGCTTGATTGGTGAAGTATTGAATGGATTAAAGTGTTGGATTTTTTTAAATTTGGTGAAATTGGACAATTTGATGAAATTGAAAAATTAGGGTTCATAATGCACCCAAATTTTGGGCTTTTCATAAATATTGTGTATTTGGATGTGTATATGATGCATGTAAAATACTCTTCTGGTCGGACCTCGTTTGGTCGGCCCTCGTCTGGTCGGCCATGGTATGGTCGGACCTCATCTGGTCGGACCTAGTCTGTTCGGACCTCGTCTGGTCAGACCTCATCTGGTCGGCCCTAGTCTGGTCGGACCTAGAGTGGTCAAATCATGACCCCATGTGGTCGGATCGTGACCTCATATGGTCGGACCATGACTTCATGTGGTCGGACCAAGGGCCTTTTATGGTCGGATCATTACTTCATCTGATCTGATCATGTATGTGAGTAATGTTTTTGGGTTTAGGAGAAATCCGAATAGTTTATTCATATTAGATATTGAATAATTTACTCTGTATTTTGAAAAAGTTTTGAAATACGATTTCTGCCCCGACCCACGTTTCCGCTGCGACCGACCCGAATGGACTAAGAATCCTTACAAGCCCATCAATCCCATCCAAAAAATATCCAACACATTAAAAACATGTTAAAATCAAATTAAAAATCACCTTCCTAATTTAAATAAATCATATGCCTAAATTAAAGAAATCAAATCAAATCCCATAAATCTCTTTCCTAAACTAAATCAAATCACCTCCCTAATTGAATGGATCTTTTCCTTATAACACACTAATTAAAAGATATCCCCCATAATTTGCATGATTTCTTTCCTATCCAAATAAGGACAACCCTAACCCACTCCTATAAAAAGACACACAACTAAACCTTTAGGACCTAGCATCTTCACGGCAGCCTATCCCGTAGAGAGAGCACATTCACACAGCCCACTCAACAAAACCCTAATAACTATGTGACCTCTTCCCACCTTCTTCTTCCCATCAAAACTTACGGCCATAATAGAAACCAAAATCAAAAAAACCCTAACAGCAGCTCAACACTTCTCCCCCTCTCTCGGTAACAGCCCTCTCACTCATGACTTCACACACGCCCAGCCTCTCTCCTTCACGTAACCACAACCAGTAAATCAGAACCCTAATCTCGATCCAAAAGACGTACACCACAGGTCACACTCTTTCTACTCACAGCTTCACCTTCTTTCTCACAACAGCCCATTCTTCCTTCTCACAACAAATAACAAATAAACCAAAAAAACCCTTCTCAGCTCCACGTGAAAGGACACATAACACTTGGCCCTTCCCTCTCTCTCACAAACACAAACTCGGCATGCATGAGAAAAGGAAACCCTAGCCTTCTCTCTTCAAACCAATCGATTTCTCTTCTCTCTCATCAACCGACTAACCAGAAACAACTCCCCACAAAATAAACCTTCAACGCCTCTCATCTCTCTCAGTAACATATTCACTAATAAATCAACACATAAACCTTCCCACCACACCTTCAAACAACTCACTCTCCACGCCTCTAACAACAACCCCTAACCTTTTTCACGCAGTAACTAAGTAGCCTTGATTCATTAATAACGAAACCCTCAAACAGCCTTGATCCATTCAAATAATAACCCTTAAGTCACCGAACAACAAACAATAAAACCAGCAGCCCTAACTGTGAAACACAATCAACAAAACACCCCCTGAAACCCCCTATAAATACCGCACAACCAGTCCCTCAACACAGCCCCAATTACCAAACAAAAAGTCCCCAAACTACACCCCAATTACCGTAGAAACTACACCTTTTACCTCACAAACAGTGACCCAAAACAGCCCCTAATTACTGCAAACAGTAAACTAAAAACAACGACCAGAAAACACAGTAAAAACAAAGAAAATAGCAGCCCAAAACAGTGAGGCAGCGAAGGAAAACATTGAACTAGTGAACCAGAGGAGTTACGGAGCATTAACCCTTCCGACGACCGCGTAACGCACTTCCAAGAGGCGACTTAAAAGGTAAGACTTGAGGGCACCTTTTTATTTACTCTCGCTCATCTTTTTAAATTATTTATTAGTATTTCTTCGCATGCATATTGTTGGTTCATGTATGTTATTGTTGTTGGATGAATGATTTTGTGCTATCCCTCATAGTATATCGGATTGAAACCCAGACGTATATTCTGTTGTTGAATCTGAGTGGATGGTAGTGCGGTCTGTACTTGGGATACAACTCCACGTACCGCTTGGGAAAACACTCGTGCATGTGTTTATGTGATTATAGATGTCGTTTTTTGTTATCCGTTAGAACTCGTTATCAAAGGCCACACGAACTTTACCATTATTGTTTATTTATCTTTCCGCATTTATTTATTTAATATGTTCATGAAATTGTGTGCTTACCGTTATGTCGATTTACTTTTATGCATGCAAACTTAGATATAGGTTGTATGCAAACTTAGATATAGGTTGTATGCAATCTTAGATGTAGGTTATTCTTGCGTATGTATGTTACGTAGACTTGGTTATATTATCGCTTAAATCCGTTCATTACAAGAGGCATAAGTAAGAGACCATTCCGAACCCAACGGTTTGAGGTCTTCCCTCGCGAGGGGTGAGTGCGGCCTTAAATCATTTCCCAGTTCACACTGGGTGGCGACTCTTTTATTCTCCGGTTTAGTCCCTCGTAGGCTACTCCGTACTCCCGATCGGGCCGTGAGCCTAGAACAGCGTCGCCGATTTATGTGTCCTACAATGTGCGAACATTAAAATTGGATTAAATATCAAATATCAAGCATGAATAATGTAATGGATGAAGCATCAGACCTAATCTGATACCATTTTTGTTCGGAAGCTCGGTTCCGGCGAAATCGTAATTTAAATTTTTTCAAATTACCGAATAAATTATTCAATATCTAATATGAATAATTTATTCATATTTCACCTAAACCTATTTATTCAATATAAAATATCAACATAAATACAAAAGAAACTTCGCGAAACTTTTTCGAAAAATATTTTTCCGCAAAATGCATTTTTGACCGAACCGACTACCAGACACTTATGGGGACTGCCCAGGTCAACCCCAATAGTTTCAGGGTAGTTCATGGGCTGCCCGAACAGTGATGAACTCACTGTTTGGATAGCCGTCAACCGGTTGACTCAAAAGTCACCTGGTAACGCCATTTTTTGCCGTTTTCGCTTATTTCAACTCAGAAACAATTTTAGGCAGTTGTTCCAACTCCCAAAAAGCATCAATTACATTAATATGACATCAAAATCATCACATAATTTCCAGTGTTAACAGATCTGATCAGAAAACTGAAATTACCCATTTTCATGCTTTAAATCCCAAAATTCAAGATTAATCCAATTAATCTATAACACCAACCAAAGTCACCAAATATGAACAACCCAATAACAATTCTAGGTGCCATAAGAGTTGTCACAACACTCTATAATAGCAACTCATCATCTAATGATCAAATTGGAAACTAATTACACTAATTACTTCCAAATACTACTTCACACATGCAAACACTTCCAATTTCATCATCCACAACCAAAAGCCCCAATTTTCAACAAAAAAAGGAACCTTAGAACTATTCCAAGAATTCAAGAAAACAAGAAACAAATTTTCAAGCTTGGGTTGTAGAAGATTACCTTTTAATCTCTTGATTCCAAGCTTTTTTTCTTGAATTTTTCCTTTGTTTTTAACTTGAATCATCAAGGAACAATGAAACCCATTTCTTCTTATGACTCTCGGCCATGGTGTTTTATAAAGGGAGAAAGAAAACAATTTTCTAAAATAAAAGGAAGTGACCGACTCATGTATAGTAAATGAGGGGCAATTTTATCATTTTTCCATTTTAATCAAATTAAAAGAATTAAACTTTATAATATCCAATCAAAATTGCACACATAAAGTCTAATTTAATTCATGCCATGTTGACCAATTATAATTGGATAAATTCCATACCAATTATGGAAAAAGTTTACTAATTAATAATTCAAATATTTAACAATTAAATATCCAAATAATTAATTAATGTAATTATTATTATATATGTATTTTTATTTACAATAAATAACAAATACATATATTTATGGCATGTGTCAAAATCTCATTTGATGAATAATTAATGTGTATCTAATCGTATTATGTATCAAATACAAATACATAATAATTATTAGCGGATAAAATCCTGTAATACATGTGTTATCGTTTAACCGATTAAACGATCCGAAATAACTCATTTAATCCGGTGAAGTATTATGAATAATCTGTATTATTCATATCGAGTTGCCCAAGTGCTCAACGAGTACACTTCATATTGTGGGACTCTCTAAGTTTAGGTTGATCCGTCACGAAATCCAATATCGTGTCCATAATCCACCCACTCATGGATTATGACGACCACAGATAATCTTGCTAAACTGTACAAGCTGAGGTCATTGCTTACGTATAATCCCTCCGTCACAGGCTATCCGTATTATACCTGGGATATAGATGAGAACGTCAAACCTATTTGGTATAATACAGTCGACTTTCAATTTACGATCTCGAAATAACACTCGGAACTAATTTCCAAAGTTATAGCACGACCATGGATTTACTAGATCATAAACACGTGAGGATGCTTATGCCCT
>SKCR01011110.1:0-21974 GCA_019454045.1 Zanthoxylum bungeanum | reverse complement strand
ACACTAGGGCATATCCAATTCGGCCAACATATAGAATTTAGGGTTTTTGTTCATTCAAAGTACAATCCAATTGACTCAAATTAACATCATCCTAATGATTTTAACTCATCCAATGAATCAAAATCAAAAAATTCCAAGGATTAAAAATCCATAACACATTCGGCCAAGGACTACATTTTGGGGAAAATAATTCCAAATCATTTTACATCAATTAGTCCAACCAAAATGAATTTAAACATGTTATAAGCATACTCAAACAAACAATTCATTCAAATCATGCTCAAATCACATTTACCCAAATTTAAACCCTACAAATTTCATGCTTGCAACTTTAGCTCTTGATGCCATTGTTGGTTTTCTATAAGGTCCCAAGATCAAACAAGACATGAAATTATGTGTGAACACATCAACGGAGGTAGCGGAATACTCACATTGATCGGTGGTAGAGTCGATTTGGAGATGATTCAAGCCCAAAAACGCACTGCCTTGATCTCATCACTGCAACAGTCCACTGTCCTACAAAAACAGAAAATTTTGAGTGAAGAAACGGAGCTCCGAGCTTCGTCCGATGGATCCCGGCTCATGGGGGAACCTCCCTACCACCTTCGCAAGACTCGTAGTGTGCTAGCACTTGCGGTTTTCACCATGAAAAACCCAAACCTTGCTTCCCTATTCACGCCCAAACTGGTTCAAAACCAGGGTGAGTTGTTGCCGTGAGAAGAAGAGAGGAAATGAGAGAAAAGAAGTGTGTTTTGTTTTTTAAAATGATTTACCAAAAATCAATTTATATTTATGCCATAATTTATTAAATTAATAATAAATTTATGACACAACACATGCAATAGCTTAGAGTGTCAAACACTCAATTTCCTTGCAATAACATTGAGTGCATTGTACACTATCTACATGCAAAGCATTAGAATGACATGTGTCATGTGGGCCCCACACGTTTCCAAATGAAAGTGGGCCCACGTGCACTCACGTGTTCGGGTTCGATATTTCCGAAATACCGAGCTTACGTCGCGACGTTAATTCAATCGAATTTAAAATAAATAATTGCGCCTGGCGAAATTATTATTTACGTCGCTAACGAATTAATTCTAAATTAACTCGTTTGCCCGAATTAAAATCCAATTTTAATTCCGCGTCGAAATCTAATTTCATTAATATATCGAATATATTAATTCATCGATTAATTCCAAATTAATCGTTCTCTCTCTTTAGACCACATTTTATCCCGGATAAAATATCTCCGTTATTAATCCTAGATTAATTTTCTCTCTTCTATTATAATCCCAGATTATTCAAGAGTGCGAGTTGTGCGTCATCGGTGATTATCGGGAAGCGACCCATGAGATCCCCAGATAATCTGGCAGTAAATACGGTCGTCGGAGTATCCGAATCACGTACGTACCAAGTACAACGTTCTACCGATTTACGAGACAAGGTCGACTCCTAGCAAAGCACCAAGTCTTCCCAAGTTCTCCGGACATATTCATCAAAGAATATCTAGATCTGTATCAAGCGTAGTATACAATTGTATTGTGCATATCGGCCCAGTATCGGATAGTCACGTGCTGGGGCTGGATAAATGTCTTGCCCCGTCCGAAACACATATCGGATGTCTCTGGTAACTAGTCTCTATAATCGGATATTCATGACCTGGTCATAATATCACGATTGGATGCGCATCACTAAAGAGCACTAATACCGTATCCTGCGTGACATCATCTCCATTATGACTGAGTGACACTTCCGTCTTGACATCACATCCAATACACTACGATTCCTGATAAACCCAGAAGAGGTGAACACATAACCAGTTAAGATCCCCCACCACCAAAACCAAAGTTTACCGATTGTCGTAAGTATTAGCGATGTAAGTCTCAGGTTAAGACTATACACACCTACCTTGATTTCGGCCTCCCATAGACACCTAGTCATAATAGCAATGGGATTCCGAAGGGTCTATCCAGAGCGAAGCTGTTTCCCGTACCATCGGGAAAACACGACCTCCTATCGCACTTGCACAAGTATCCAATACTTATATATATGAGAACTATGCTGTTGTGCCCTCACAACGCGCAAAAGTGCAATACTAGCCTATTCCGCATTATCGATGTCCAGTCTCGATAATACTACGGCTAGGGATATTTAATGATTAATCCTTCGTGGACTGATACTGTCTCATGTCATCTCAATCCAGGAACTAATCATAGGGACCTCTCTTCATTTATATATCTAAGGTGATCTAATCACAAATGACGAGAGTGCAATTTCCTTGTTACATAGTTAATTTGCTACAACAACACAATGATCTGTGCAAATAGTGACGCTATGGGTCATTTTGTCTAACAATATTGTCCCGACGGTTGCAACCTTTTATAGAGTACTAGTTCTGTGTCCTACGTGATCATCACCTCCATATGTCTGAAGTGATACTTCCATCTCGAAATCAATCCAGTACACTACGATTCTCGATAAACCCAGAAGAGGTGTACACAGAAACGGTTAAGGTCCCCAACCACCAAAACCAAAGTTTACCGATGTCGCAAGTACTAGCGATGTAAGTCTCAGGTTAAGACCATATACACATACCCTGATGGCCTCCCATAGACACGCAGACATACTACCAATGGGATTCCGCGGGGTCTATCCAGAGCGAAGCTGTTTCCGTGCCATCGTTAAACACAACCTCCTATCGCACTTGCATAAGTATCCAATACTTAATATATGAGAACTGTGCCGTTGTGCCCTCACAACGTGCACAAGCGCAATACTAGTCTATTCCGCATTATCGATGTCCGATCTCGATAATACTCCGACTAGGGATATTTAATGATTAAACCTTTATGGATTGATACTGTCTCATATCATCTCAATCCGGTATTAATCATATGGACTTTCGCCATTTATATATCAAAGTAAATAATATTACAAAACGGCAAAATGCAATTTCATTATCACATAGTTAATTTTGTACAATAATACAATATCATTTACAAACAGTGACGCTATGGGACATAATGTCTAACATCAAGATCACTTCTGTCCATCGACATTGATTACAAACTTTCCTTGTCAATGGGTCCCGCTTAACTGGAATGATTAGGTTTGTTGTGCCAAAGCCAAGGCTTCGTTGATTCAGAGGAAATGGTTAGGAAAATGTATTGGATGCATTGACATATGTATATGTTTCGGACTTAGATGTCCACCTACTGGATCTAGGAATTGGATGGGATCCAATTGATCTTCGAGATCTACCTAGTTAAATATCATACAATTTGTTGGCCAAAGTCAAGGTTGTGTGTTATTTAACGGGATCCTAGCCCACTAGGAAATTGGATTTCCCGAGTACTCAACAGAGGGTTAGAGACTTGCAGAAAATAGTGGGAGGCTAGTATTGAATTTGCAATTATCGTTCAGATACTTAGCTTTACGCGCTTACACAACTTATTTCGTCAATACATTAGTTGGACTAATACAATGTTATTTTTTTTTATGTAACAGTTTGACTGTACCCACATATCGTTAACTAGATAATTAGATTATCGTAGTTAAGATGGCAAACAAAGGAAATGTCCGTGACATAATCATGGGTGATAATGTGTTCAAGGGCACCAACTTCGCCGACTGGGAAATGAACCTAAGGATAGTCCTTGGGGCGGAGAGGATACTGTATACGATACAAAAACCTCTCGGGCCTAAGCCCACTGAGCCACTTGAGCTGGAGTTATGGAAAACTCACAGTGATGATTGTGACACGGCTCAGTCGATCATGCTTGCTTCAATGACTCAACACTTTCGCCGCCAGAATAGGGACTTGGATCCTTATAATATGATGGCAAGATTGCAAGATCTTCACCGCACTAATAAGCGGATGGCGAGGTACGAGTTAGTGAAGAAAATCTTTCGCTCCCGTATGACTGATGGTAGTTCTGTTGAGGTCCATGGGACTCAAATGATAGCCGATATTGATCAATTGGCTAATATGGGTATAGTCTTGGAGGCTGAGCTGTCTATAGATGTACTTCTACAGTCACTACCCGATACTTGGAAACAGATTGTCATCAACTACAAATTGATGAATTCGGATGATACTCTTGGAGAGTTATTATCGATTCTCAAGGAGTCAGAGAAAGAGCTTCTGAAAGGCAACAAGCGCGAGGCGCACTTTGCATCAACATCTCAAACGCCGAAAGCTGGGCTCAAGGCAACTGGGGGTGTTAAGAAGAAAAAGCATAGAAACAAAGGCAAGGCCAAGTCAACAAAGGCTTCTGGGAAGCCAAGGGACAAGTCTCAAGATGTTTGCCTGAAATGCGGCAAGAAAGGTCACTGGAAGCGTGACTGCCGCATGAACAAGGGACACAAGGAGGACATACAGGCGGGCAAGGCACCGGCCTCAGGTATGTTTGTTATTGAGATAAATATGACTACTTCTAGTCTTAATAAAAATTGGATTTTTGATTCTGGCTGTGGTTCTCATATTGTACTGATGTGCAGGATCTGCATGATAGCAGGAGACTGGCTTCGGGGGAGGTAGATCTACGAGTTGGAAATGGAACTTCTGTTGCTGTTTTGGCCGTAGGCACTTTTGTTTTGGAACTGCCCTCGGGGCATGTACTTAAACTAAATGACTGTTATTTTGTTCCTAGTTTAACTAGGAATATTATTTCTGTATCTTTGTTAACCCAGTATGGGTACACTTTTGTATTTAAAAACACCAGGTGTTATTTATATAAAGATGATGCAGAAATTTGCACTGCCGATGCAAATAATGGTCTTTTATTTTGAATATAAATAAATCTCCAAAACGTAAAATAACAAACAAAAGGCTCAAAATGAGTAATCCAAAGAAGAAAGAAACTTATTTGTGGCATTGTCGTCTGGGACACATCAACAAGACTCGCATATCCACACTTTCGAAGAGTGGGTACTTGGACGGATTTGATCCAAATTCATATGACGTCTGCGAATCTTGTTTATTAGGCAAAATGCCTAAATCACCTTTTAGTGGTAAAGGTGAACGCGCCACTGAACTGTTAGCCCTCGTTCATAGTGACGTTTGTGGGCCCATGTCTAGCCAGGCTAGAGGTGGATATCGATACTTCGTAACCTTTACGGATGATGCATCGCGTTATGGTTATGTGTATCTAATGATGCACAAGTCGGAAACTTTTGAGAAATTCAAAGAGTTTCGACACGAAGTTGAAAAACAAACAGGCAAGAGTATTAAGACATTACGGTCGGACCGTGGTGGCGAATACTTAAGTAATGAGTTTCAAGATTACTTGAAAGAATATGGTATTCTTTCACAATGGACTCCTCCTGGAACACCACAATTAAATGGTGTGTCTGAACGGAGAAACCGTACCTTGCTTGACATGGTAAGGTCGATGATGAGTCGCACTGAGCTACCTATATCCTTCTGGGGACATGCATTAGAAAGTGCAATTCTTATTTTGAATAGGGTTCCGTCAAAGTCTGTTGAACAGACTCCGTATGAGATATGGACAGGAAAGAAACCAGGTTTCTCATTCCTGAAGATTTGGGGTTGCTGGGCATACGTCAAACGTTTGGAAGGTACCAAACTTGAACCCAAATCAGATAAATGCCTATTTGTTGGATATCCTAGGGAAACCAAAGGATATTACTTCTATTACCCACAAGAGAACAAAGTATTTGTTGCTCTACATGCGGTTTTCCTTGAGAAGGAATTCCTAAATGCAGGTTTAGTGGAGGGAGGAAAGTAGAACTCGATGAAAGTCGTAGTGATACTGTTCCTGGCAATGAATCGAGAACGGAACATGAACAGTCCATCCAGGATGAGACTGAACCACAATCTTCAATTACACAAGGACTACGTAGGTCGGAGAGAGTCAGGGTAATACCTGAGAGGTATGGATTCCTGATCTCACCTCATGTAGATATTAATCTTATTGAGGATACTGAACCGGCTACGTATGAGGAAGCGATACAAGGTATCGAATCCACTTTATGGCAAGAGGCCATGAAGGCCGAAATGGATTCCATGTATACCAACCAAGTTTGGACACTAGTTGATGCACCAGAAGGCGTAAAGCCTATTGGATGCAAATGGGTCTTCAAGAAGAAGACCGACATGGATGGCAACGTACAAACGTACAAAGCTAGGCTCGTAGCGAAGGGGTATCGTCAACAACTTGGAGTTGATTATGACGAAACTTTCTCACCCGTTGCCATGATTAAATCCATTCGGATAATGCTTGCGATAGCTAGCTGCATATTACGATTACGAAATATGGCAGATGGACGTTTAAAACCGCTTTCCTTAACGGAAACCTGTTGGAGGATGTTATATGCAACAACCTGACGGTTTTATCGCACCAAGACTTGCAAACAAGGTTTGTAAGTTAAATCGGTCCATTTATGGACTGAAGCAAGCATCGAGGTCATGGAACCAACGTTTTGATGAGGTCATAAAAGAATATGATTTCATTCAAAACGTAGATGATCCTTGTGTATATAAGAAGGTTAGTGGGAGTGCACTGACTTTTATTGTCCTTTATGTCGACGATGTATTGCTTATAGGCAATGACATTCCCATGTTAACGTCGGTGAAAGCTTGGCTTTCATTGAAATTCTCCATGAAAGATCTGGGAGAAGCAGCTTTTATTCTAGGAATAAAGATCTACAGGGATAGATCTAGAAGGCTACTTGGACTCTCCCAGAGTACATATATTGATAAAGTGTTGAAGAGATTCAACATGGATCAGTCCAAGAGGGGACTGTTGCCAACATCACATGGCGTCTATCTATCTAGGGACATGTGTCCTAAAACACAAGATGAGAGAGACAACATGAGTCGGACTCCGTTCGCCTCGGCAGTTGGATCGATCATGTATGCCATGATATGTACACGACCTGATGTGTCCTATGCTTTGAGCATGTGTAGTCGATATCAGGCCGATCCAGGAAAGGATCACTGGATGGCGGTTAAGAGTATCCTTAGGTATCTTAAGAGAACTAAGGATGTTTTCTTAATCTATGGAGATGGAGAACTTGAGGTATCTGGGTGGGTATACCGATGCAAGTTTCCAAACCGACAGAGACGACTTCAAGTCGCAAACCGGGTACATATTTTGCTTGAATAACGGAGCAGTGAGCTGGAAATCTTCCAAGCAAGATACTGTTGCCGATTCAACAACTGAAGCGGAGTACATTGCAGCAGCTGAAGCAGCAAAGGAGGCGGTTTGGATCCGAAAATTCCTAGTTGGATTAGGAGTAGTTCCATTAGCAGCTGAGCCCGTTTTATTGTATTGTGACAATAGCGGGGCCATAGCGCAGGCTAAGGAACCAAGGTCTCATCAACGATCCAAACATGTTCTTCGACGATTCCATCTGATTCGAGAGATCATACATCGTGGCGATGTGAAGATCGAAAAGATCGCATCAGAGGACAACATTGCAGATCCGCTGACGAAAATAATTCCTCGGGAAAAGTTGAGCGACACATACATAGTTCAGGTATTAGATGCTTGAGTGACTGGCTATAGGCCAAGTGGGAGATTGTTAGACAGTTATGACCCATAGCGTCACTATTTTGTAAATGATATTGTATTATTGTAAAAATTAAATGTAGTAATGAAATTGCCTTTTACCGTTTTGTAATTTATTTACTTTGATATATAAATGGTAAAAGTCCCTATGATTAGTTCCGGATTGTGATGATATGAGACGGTATCAATCCATAAAGGTTTAATCATTAAATATCCCTAGTCGTAGTATTATCGAGATTGGACATCGATAATGCGGAATAGACTAGTACTGCACTTGTGCATGTTGTGAGGGCACAACGGCATAGTTCTCATATATTTAAGTATAGGATACTTATGCAAGTGCGGTAGGAGGTGTGTTTTACCGATGGTACGGAAAACAGCTTCGCTCTGGATAGACCCCGCGGAATCCCATTGGTAGTATGTCTGCGTGTCTATGGGAGTCCGCTTCAAGGTAGGTGCATATGATCTTAACCTGAGACTTGCATCGCTAGTACTTACGACAATCGGTAAACTTTAGTTTTGGTGGTCCAGGGCTTTAACGGGTTCTGTGTACACCTCTTCTGGATTTATCGAGAATCGTAGTGTATTGGGTGTGATGTCAAGATGGAAGTATCACTTCAGACATATGGAGATGATGATCGCGAGGGATACAGAACTAGTACTCTATAATGGTTGCAACCATCGGGATAATATGACTAGGTCAGGATTATCCGATTCAAAGAGACTTGTTGCTTGATGTCCGATATGTGTTTCGTACGGGGCAGACACATCTCCAGCCCCAGGCCTTACATGTGATCATCCGATACTGGTTCGATATACACTATACTACGGTATACTACGCCTGTTATAGATCTTATATTCCAATAAGAATATTTCTGGAGAATTGGGTAGGCATGGCGTTTTGCTAGAGGCTAACCTTGTCTTGTAAATCGGTAAAAACGTAGTACTTGGTACGTACGTATTCAGATAATCTGACGGCCGTATTTACTGCCAACATATCCAGAGATCTCTTGGGTCGCTTCCCGAAGATTCACCAATGACGTATGATTCAAACTCGATTAATCTTGGATTAATTACGGAGAGACTTTATCTTGGATAAAGTACTATACAAAGAGAGAGAACGATTAATTTGGAATTAATCATAATTATTATATTCGATATAATAATCGAAATTCGATTTCGACGCGAAATTAAAATTAGATTTTATTCGGGCAAACGAGTTAATTTAGAATTAATTCGTTAGCGACGTAAATAATAATTTCGCTAGGCGCAATTATTTATTTAAATTCGATTTAATTAACGTAGCGACGTAAGTTCGGTATTTCGGAAATATCGAACCCGAACGCGTGAGTGCGCGTGGGCCCACTTTCATTTGGGTTGTGTGGGGCCCACATGACACATGTCATTTTATGCATTATTTAATTCTAATACATTGCATGGTGATAGTGTACAATACACTCAATGGTTTTGCATGGAGTTTGAGTGTTTGACACTCTAAGCCATTGCATGATTTGTGTCATAAGTTTATTATTAATTTAATAAATATTATGGCATAAATATAAATTGATTTTTGTAACAAAAATCATTCTACTCTCCTCTCTCTCACATTGCCGAAACTACATGCAGTTTTGGGCTCTCCATTTCTTCAATTTTTGTGGCAAGATTTGAAGAAGTTGTGCATTCAAAATCACAACAAAGGCTAGCACCTTCAAGGGATCATACATAGGTGATATGGGAAACTAATCCTTGAGCTTGGAAGGATCAAACTCGACTTGGAGTCCCTCTTTTCTTCTTGGCCGAGACCTTCACTGCACAAGGGAGGAGTTTTCGCATCATCTAGCATCCATTTTCAAGTATTGTGAGTATGATTCCGCCATACTTCAATTATTCATTCATGTATTTATATATTTTGCTTGTTCTTGTTGATCTTGGGGCTTGGTTATTTTTTCCAACCTGAGGTACCACTGTGACAGTTGCAGTTCCGGGATGGGTCCCAGGGTCGAGGGCCTGCTGCATCATCAGTTGTAGTTCCGGGTCGAGGTGCCCCCTTGTCATTTGTAGTTCCAGGTCGAGGTGCCCAGGGTCGATGTGCCCACTACATCATCAGTTCGAGGCCGAGTCCATATTGTCAGCGGTGTTGGGTCGAGGTGCCCCCGTTGTCAGTTGTAGTTCCGGGCCGAGGTGCCCAGGGTCGAGGTGCCCACTACATCATCAGTTCGAGGGCGATGTCCCTATTGTCAGCGGTGTTGGGTCGAGGTGCCCAGGGTCGAGGTGCCCCCGTTGTCAGTTGTAGTTCCGGGTCGAGGTTCCCAGGGTCGAGGTGCCCACTACATCATCAGTTCGAGGCGAGGTCCTATTGTCAGTGATGTTGGGTCGAAGAGCCCAGGGTCGAGTGTCCCCGTGTCGGTTGCAGTTATTGGGATACGTCCAAGATCGAGGTCCACTGCACACCAACTCAGCTCGAGGCAGCAGCACGAGACCTGCCAGGTAAGTGAAAATGCATTGCATAACTTTGATAGGATTGTTCAAAGTCATGTTGGACAAAATGACCCATAGCGTCACTATTTGCACAGATCATTGTGTTGTTGTAGCAAATTAACTCTGTGACAAGGAAATTGCACTCTCATCATTTGTGATTAGATCACCATAGATATATAAATGAAGAGAGGTCCCTATGATTAGTTCCTAGACTGAGAATGATATGAGACAGTATCAGTCCCCGAAGGATTAATCATTAATATCCCTAGCCGGAGTATTATCGAGGCTGGACATCGATAATGCGGAATAGGCTAGTATTGCACTTGTGTGCGTTGTGAGGGCACAACGGCATATTTCTCATATATATAAGTGTTGGAGACTTATGCAAGTACGATATGAGGTCGTGTTTCACCGATGGTACGGGAAACAGCTTCGCTCTGGATAGACCCTTTAGAATCCCATTGGTATTATGACTATGTGTCTATGGGAGGCCGAAATCAAGGTAGGTGTGTATTGTCTTAACCTGAGACTTACATCGCTAATACTTACGATAATCGATAGACTTTGGTCTTGGTGGTACAGGCTTTAACCGGTTCTGCGTACACCACTTCTGGGTTTATCAGAGAGTCGTAGTGTATTGGATGTGATGTCAAGACGGAAGTATCACTCCAGTCACAGTGGAGATGATGTCACGCAGGATACGGTATTAGTGCTCTTAAGTGCTGCTCGGCCATCGGGATATTATGACAAGGTCATGTATATCCGATTATAGAGACTAGTTACCAGACATCCAACATGTGCTTCGTACGGGGCAGACACTTATCCAGCCCTAGGCCTAGCACGTGACTATCCGATACTGGGCCGATATGCACAATACAATCGTATACTACACTTGATACAGATCTTAATATTCTTATAAGAATATGTCCGGAGAATTGGGAAGACTTGGTGCTTTGCTAGGAGTCGACCTTGTCTCGTAAATCGGTAGAACGTAGTACTTGGTACGTACGTGATTCGGATACTCCGACGACCGTATTTACTGCCAACATATCCGGGGATCTCATGGGTCGCATCCCAAATATTCACCGATGACGTATGACTCGCACTTATATTAATCGGGGATTAATATGATGAGAGAGAGAATTAATCTTGGATTAATTGCGGAGAAACTTTATCTTGGATAAAATGCCTTATTAGGAGAGAGATAACGATTAATTTGGAATTAATCGATAAAATAATATATTCGATATATTATTAAACGAAATTAGATTTCGACGCGGAATTAAAATTAGATTTTAATTCAGGCGAGCGAATTAATTTAGAATTAATTCGTTAGCGACGTGAATAGTAATTTCGCTAGGCGTAATTATTTAGTTCTCGTCGCCACGGAAATGCATTAATTCGGAATTAGCGAAACCGAGCCCGAAAGTGTTTGCGGACACATTCGTATTTTGAAACGAGTAGGATCCTCAAATCACATCGCGAAGTCTCATTACATGACACGAATAGATGATGGATGTATCTAGTCACCTTTATGGGATGATACATTGTCTCTATTCTCAATGTATGATAATGATGGCATATGATGAATTTTCTTTTGGAGGGAAAACCTTTCACGGTTTTTGAAGGGTTTTTTAATTAAAAATTGATTTTGGTATTTGATACATCATCATTGCTTTTCATTTGGCTTCTCACGTTTTTTGAAAACAAAAAGTGAACAAGAAAATTGAAAAGAAAACACTCTCTCCTCTTCTTCTCCTCTCCTCTCTCACGCCATTTTCTGGTTTTCAAAAGGCAGTGAACTGCCGAACAGAACAAAAGGAAATGGAGGGAAGCAAGTGTGTTTTGTGGCAAAACAAGAGTGCTAGCACACTCCGGGATCATGCCAAGGTGATAAGGGAAGTATACCCATGAGCAATGAACGTTTTGATGAAGCTTGGAGCTCGTTTTTCTTGATCAAAATGGCGCAAATCAGACCACCAAACTGCTGCAGTGGGCGCACATGAGCAGTGGGCAGTGAGAAGAATCAGTTCAGTTTTTTTTGCCAAATCGCATCTCAACCGCTCGATGTAAGTATTCCGCACTTCCGTTGTTGTATTCTCTTATGATTCATGCTTGAGTTTTGATCTTGGGACCTCTAGAAACTCCAACAATGGCATCAAGAGCTTAGGTTAAAAGCATGAAAAATGTTAGGGCTAAAATTGGGCAAACTTGAATTTGAGCATGATAAATTAAATTGGATGGATTTGTATGATTAATTGTGTTTGAATTGAAGATTGATTAGGTCAATTTGAAGAAAATATGATTGGATCATTTTTTTCCCCAAATTTCCACCTTGGCCGAATTTGATACATGATTTTAATGTCTTGGGATTTTTTATTTTTGACAATTGGAAGTGTTGGAAATCATTCGGGATGATGATTTAACGTCGATTGCGGAATCAATTGGATTGAATTCGATTTGGACGAAAAATCCCCAAATTGCCAAGTATGTCATGAAACTTTAAATTGGGTAAAATTGATTTGAGCATGCAATTATGAAATTAGATGATTAAGTATGCTTAATACATGTTTAATTGATGATTGTTGGATCAATTTGATTAAATATTGTTTGGAACAAATTTCCCCAATTTTGAAAGTATGTCATGAAACTTAGAAATTGGATAAAATTGATTTGAGCATGCAATTATGAAATTGGATGATTAAGTATGCTTAATACATGTTTAATTGATGATTGGTTGGATCAATTTGATTAAATATTGTTTGGAACAAATTCCCCAATTTTGATGTGTTGGCCGAATAGGGTATGCCCTAATTCTTGGTAGTTTGTTTCGTTGATCATTGGATGACTTGAAACGATTGAGGGTATGTTGATTTAATGTCGAATTGGTTTTTAATTGGATTGAAACAAATCGGATATGTAATTAACCTCATTGCCGAGAACAAAGTGAGCATGTAATGAGTTTGATTTTAATCTTAATGTGTTGGACATGTGATGATGAATTGAGTATGCTTAATTGGACTAATTTAGTGTTTTGGAAATGTTGATTTAGTTGATTAATCATGTAATGCACTTTAAGTAATTAAATTGCTAAATTGGATTTATGTAATTTAATTATTTGAGGCCTTAAATTGGATTTGGGCTTCTAATGTTGTAATTGGGCCTATTGGGCTTGATTTTATCAAGTTGGGTTTAGGCCAAATGGATTGGATCCAATTGGGCCAAAACCTTAACCATAAAGCCCAAATGCAACTAATGGACCTTTGTAATTTAATTGGGCCTAATGGGCCAAAATTAATTTAAAGGCTTATGGGGTAAATCCCGGATTGGACTTTGGTTGCGGGTTTGACCCGAGTTGACCAAAAGACCACGCCTTAAGAAATAATTAAAAGCCATTAGACTTTAATTAAATTAATATTGGATATTAATCGGGCTTTGAGACCCGTAGCGATTAAATATGGAATTTAAGTCGAAAAGGGTTATTATTAAAGTGTGATATTTAATTTGAAATTAAATAGTGAATTAGAATTAAATACCAATTGAATTGGATTTAATTGTGTAGTTTAATTTAATCTCGGGAATTCGTACTTTAAGTACTTATCCGCAAAAACGAGTTTGACTCGAACAAAATCAAATCGTTGTTTGAACATTGGATGATCACATAATTATCAGATTAATTAATTTGATTAGATTGATTGATATCATGCTTATATGAGTGAATACATGGTTGTGATGCATGAATAATGTATATCGGATGGATATTAGATGGGTGGGGCAATTTTAGAAATTGTTGTAATAAATCGATTTATTAAATTGGACCTGCGAGTCCAGCCTTATCACCTCTATTCTCTTTGTTTTCTCTCTCATCTATTCCCCTTATGTATATGAGGTTCTTTAGAAGTGTAGTGTAACGGGTAGAAGTAGTACAAGTGCTAGCTTGAGTGAGAAAGGGAGAGATTTGATCTAGGATCAATGTAAAGTATCCATCCGCATATCATTATTATTTATTTCATACTCGCTTTATTATGTGTTTAGAATGCATGTTTAAGGGTGTATGATGATGAGACCTTAACAAAGATAACTAAATTGGTAGCCAATTTGCACGCGAAAAACCCTCGTTAAATATCAAGCGTTTATTTTCCTTCCATTGAGTGATTCTTACTCATGATCCGAGATTGGCAGGGGTGTTGGCCAAAGTCAAGCCCTTGTCGTCAAAGATGTGTTTTAATCACGAGGCTTTGTTCCATATCGGTGTCGTGTCCAAGTTGTGGTTTGTTGGCCAAAGTCAAGACCACTTCTTGTCCATTGACATTGATTACGAGCTTCCATGTCAATGGGTCCGCGCTTGACTGGGATCACTAGGTTTGTTGTGCCAAAGCCAAGGCCTAGTTGATTCAGAGGAAAAAGGTTAGGGTATACATTCGATGTATAGGCATATATAAGATATATGTTTGGGACTTGGATGTCCACCTACTGGATCTAAGAGTTGGATGAGATCCAATTGATCTTCGAGATCTACCTAGTTAATTATCATACAATTTGTTGGCCAAAGTCAAGATTGTGTGATATTTAACGGGATCCTAGCCCACTAGGAAACCCGGTTTCCCGAGTACTCGACAGAGGGTTAGGCTCGACGAAAAATAGGGAGGTAAGAATTGAATTTGCAATACTCGTTCAATTACTCGCCATACGCGCTCATTTAAATTATTTCGTCGTAATATTAAATGTTAGTTGGACTAATATTTAAATTGTTGTTTTGATAAACAGTTGGACTGTATTATACTTGATTATATATAATTGGATTATATTAATCAATATATTTGAATAATTAATTTCAGTTTACAGTTGATTTTATAATTGGATTATAGTAATCAATGTAATTGAGGTTAATTAATTTGGATTATATTTGATTATATAGTTGGACTATTATAATCATTACAATATATATAGTACCACTAATCCTTGATTAAATAGTTGGACTATTGTAATCAAGATAAGAAATTAAAAAATTGGATATTTAAAATATAATCTGGGATTAAAATATTTAAATGATTTAATTTTCAAATTGGGAATAAATAATAGGTTTTATTTGATAAAATAACTTATTATACCTTACACCCAAAATTAAGCAAAATAAGTAGAGCATGAAAATTGGAAGATTTATGTGATGATGACTTAGTGCTTAATTTAATATACTTGACAATAAATCTATTTTAAAGTTAAAGTTTGCAATTGGGCAAGTTGCACAAGGTGCACATCATTTCGATATTCTAAAACCCAAGGCTTGGCCAAAGGTTTGTGAAATATTGAAAAGATAATTGACATATCCCAAAGTGACTACCATTTGGATATGGAAGACACGAAGGAATTAAAGAAAGGGCGAGGCTCTAACTTTAAAAATGTTTGTCAAAGTTATGTTCACTACTAGTATTGAAATTAGATTTTAAATACTAAGTGTGGTACATAAAATATATGTATTGAAGTTCAGAATCTGCTTGAGCAGGATACTAACTTCAAGCTGAGATTGCTCTGCGAACCGGAAACGGGACGAAAGTCGCTGTTTCGACCGTAGATACCTAAGTTTAGGAACTATCCTTCGGGTATGTACTTAAATTAGGAACTGTTATGATGTAACTAGTTTGACTAGAGACATTATCTCTATATCAGTGTTTAATCCGTTGCGGATAAAACCTTTATATTCTAGAACACTGTGTTTCATTATATAAAGATGATAATGAGATAAATACATTAGATGTAAATAACAGAATATATATTTTGAATATAATAAAATCTCAAACATATAAAAATGACAAATAAATAGCTCAAAATGATTTGATCAATAGAGACTTATTTGTGGCATTGTTGTCTGGGACACAATTAAACAAGACTCGTATATCACACACTTTTGAAGAGTGGATACTATGACTGATTTGAACTATTCAAATAAGGTCTGCAAATCTAGTTTATTAGGTAAAGTACCTAAAATACTATTTACTTGGTAATAGTATAAGGGCCACCGATCTGTTAGCCCTTTCATGGTGAAATAAGTGGGCCCATATCTAGCTAGGCTAGATGTGAACATGAATATTTCGTGACCTTAACGGATGTGGAATCACGTTATGGTTATGTGTTTCTTTTGAAGAACAAAATTCGGAAACTTTTGGAGTTTCGACACGAAGTAGATAAACAGATCGGCTATAGTATTATACCGTCGCGGTAAGACCGTAATGAAAATACGAAGCATTAAGTTTCAGACCTACATGAAAGAGTATGGTATTCTTTCAGATGAGGACTCCTCCCGAGACACGTCAGTTAGACGGTGTGTCCGAACAAAAACCGAATTTTGTTGGACATGATAAGGTTTATCACGAGTCGCTCTGAGCTATTATTTCCTTCAATAGGATATATATTAACAGTGCAAAACTTATTTAGAATAAGGTTCCATATAAATCTGTTTGACAGATATCATATAGGATATGAACAGGAAAGAAACGGGGTTTCTCACTCCCTATTTTGGCAAAGTGCCATGAGTCCAAAATGGATTCCATGTATAACAACTATTTTGGATACTAGTTGTTGTACCACAAGGCATTGTGCCTATTGGTACATTAAACGTCTTCAGGAAGACATAATGGAAGGCAACATACCAACGTACAAAGCTGGGCTTTTGAAGGAAATGTATCTTTATCAACATTGTGTTAATAACGGTTCAACCTTTTACCTGTTGCCATGGTAAATCCATTTTGAAGATGCTTGTTGATAACTGAATATTTCATTTATGAAATGTGTCAGTTACAGATCAAAATCGCTTTCCTGAAAAGGAAACCTTTTGGAGGATGATTAGAACATCCTGACGATTTTGTATAACCAACAAACAAGGTTTGCGGGTTATTCGATCCATGTTTGGATTGAAGCAAGCATAAGGTTCTTGGAACTGACGTTTTGAAATAATCATAATGGTTTATGATTTCACTCAAAACGAAATAATTCTTGTGTATATAAGGAGGTTAGTGGGAGAAGGCACTGACAATGAAATTCCCATAAAACAATTGGTGAAAGCTTGGCTTTCATGGATATTCTTTCAATAGAAATCTCCGTAGAATTCTGGGGAGTAACCCTTTATTCAAGGAATAAAGATCTACTGGGATAGATTTGGAGTTGTTAACACTCTCTGGGAAATTGTACATTTAAAATGTACTTGTATTGGTGTCTCATACGCTTCGAGCATATGGAGTCACAATCGGGTCATCCAAGTGATAGTCACGGATTGAAAGTTAAGGACATCTATTAGTATCTTAGAGAACTAAAGATGTGTCTTAAACTATGGAGAAGGAGAACTTGAAGTGACTGGGATCACTGCTGCAAGTTTCCAAACAATTAAATACTACGGTACTATAAAGTTTCAATAACGGGACAGTGAGCTGGAAATCTTCCGAGCAAGATAACGATTGCCGAATAAACAAAAATGCGGATTATTGCTACAGCTAAGGCAGCAATAGAAGCCATTTGGGTCGAAAATAAATCTAATTAGATTAGATATAGTTCTTTTAGCAGCTGAGCTAGGCGTCGGCACAGGCTAAGGAATTAAAGGTCTCATCGACGATCCAGATATATACTTCGATATTCATCTTGATTCGTTCGGATCATACATCATGGTGATGTGATGATCGTGTAAATCGCGTTAGACGATAATCACGCAAATCCGCTGACGAAAACCTTTCCTCAGCAATTTGAGCGAACCGTACATAGTTCGGGTGTGGGACACTTGAGTGACTGGCTATGTGCCAAGTGGGAGATTGTTGGACAAAATGACCCATAGCGTCACTATTGCACAGATCATTGTGTTGTTGTAGCAAATTAACTATGTGACAAGGAAATTGCACTCTCATCATTTGTGATTAGATCACCATAGAGATATATAAATGAAGAGAGGTCCCTATGATTAGTTCCTAGACTGAGAATGATATGAGACAGATCAATGATAAATCATGGATAATCATTAAATATCCTAGGCGGAGTATTATCGAGACTGGACATCGATAATGCGGAATAGGTTAATATTGCACTTGTGTGCGTTGTGAGGGCACAACGGCATAGTTCTCATATATATAAGTGTTGGAGACTTATGCAAGTGCGATAGGAGGTCGTGTTTCACCGATGGTACGGGAAACAGCTTCGCTCTGGATAGACCCTTCGGAATCCCATTGGTATTATGACTATGTGTCTATGGGAGGCCGAAATCAAGGTAGGTGTGTATAGTCTTAACCTGAGACTACATCGCTAATACTTACATCGATAATATACTTTGGTAGACTCTTGGTGGTTCAGGCTTTAACCGGTTCTGCGTACACCACTTCTGGGTTTATCAGAGAGTCATAGTGTATTGGATGTGATGTCAAGACGGAAGTATCACTCCAGTCACAGTGGAGATGATGTCACGCAGGATACGGTATTAGTGCTCTTAAGTGCTGCGCGGCCATCGGGATATTATGACAAGGTCATGTATATCCGATTATAGAGACTAGTTACCAGACATCCGACATGTGCTTTGTACGGGGCAGACACTTATCCCGCCCTAGGCCTAGCACGTGACTATCCGATACTGGGCCGATATGCACAATACAATTGTATACTACGCTTGATACAGATCTTAATATTCTTATGAGAATATGTCCGGAGAATTGGGAAGACTTGGTGCTTTGCTATGGGTCGACCTTGTCTCGTAAATCGGTAGAACGTAGTACTTTGTACGTACGTGATTCGGATACTCCGACGACCGTATTTACTGCCAACATATCCGGGGATCTCATGGGTCGCTTCCCAAAGATTCACCGATGACGTATGACTCGCACTTATATTAATCTGGGATTAATATGATGAGAGAGAGAATTAATCTGGGATTAATTTCGGAGACACTTTATCTAGGATAAAATATCAATTGAAGAGAGAGAAACATTGATTTGGAAATAATCGAGGAATTAAATATTTGATATATTAAACGAAATTAGATTTCGACGCGGATTAAAATTAGATTTTAATTCGGGCGAGCGAATTAATTTAGAATTAATTCATTAGCGACGTGAATAGTGATTTCGCTAGGCGTAATTATTTAGTTCTCGTCGCGACGGAAATGCGTTAATTCGGAATTAGCGAAACCGAGCCTGAAAGTGTTTGCGGACACATTCGTATTTTGAAACGAGTAGGATCCGCAAATCACATCGCGAAGTCTCATTACATGACACGAATAGATGATGGATGTATCTAGTCACCTTAATGGGATGATACATTGTCTCTATTCTCAATGTGATGATAATGATGGCATATGATGAATTTTCTTTTGGAGGGAAACCTTTCACGGTTTTTGAAGGGTTTTTTAATTAAAAATTGATTTTGGTATTTGATACATCATCATTGCTTTTCATTTGGCTTCTCACGTTTTTTGAAAACAAAAAGAGAACAAGAAAATTGAAAAAAACACTCTCTCCTCTTCTTCTCCTCTCCTCTCTCACGCCATTTTCTGGTTTTCAAAAGGCAGTGAACTGCCGACAGAACAAAAGGAAATGGAGGAAGCAAGTGTGTTTTGTGGCAAAACAAGAGTGCTAGCACACTCGGGATCATGCCAAGGTGATAAGGGAAGTATACCCATGAGCAAGGAACGTTTTGATGAAGCTTGGAGCTCGTTTTTTCTTGATCAAAATGGCGCAAATCAGACCACCAAACTGCTGCAGTGGGCGCACATGAGTAGTGGGCTGTGAGCAGAATCAGTTCGTTTTTGTTGCCAAATCGCATCTCAACCGCTCGATGTAAGTATTCCGCACTTCCGTCGTTGTATTCTCTTATGATTCATGCTTGAGTTTTGATCTTGGGACCTCTAGAAACTCCAACAAGTCAGACACTGCACAGTCCATCAAAGTGGGGGCGACTGTAGGCATTGCATTTTGACATGTGAAACCCGATGATGAGTCTCAGTTGGAGGCACTACCTTTTTAGCTAAGGATATTGCGGGAAATGGAGGTCGGAAGGGGAAATTCAGAATAAGTACGTCATGAGATTCATTTCGCAAGTTCACTGTCTTCGTTAGTGTTGCGTTCGTTACTTCGTTCGAACGTCAAGCAGATTGCGGGCGTTTGTGTAGCGTTCGAATGGGCGTTCGAACGACGTCGGTATTTCTGGTTTTGCTGCTAGCCTCACACCCCAGCCCAATTAGCGCACCAAAGCCCATAAAACACATTTAAAAACACATGGGAAATTAAATTAAATATAAGGTAAATATTAATAATGTATTTGAATTAAATAAAATAATTAAACCATTACCAATTAAATAAAACATAATATAATCAACCTAATGAAACAAATCAAATATATTAACTTCCTAACTAAACAAAATCACATACTAAATTAAAAAGATGTCATGCCTAATTAAATCAATCATAACAAATTAAATATTTTGTATTCCTAATCTAGCCAAGATTTGTCCCCCCTCAATCTAATCCTTTCCTTGTTGAATACCAAATCAAATCCTCCTTTTAATGCCAAAATCCCTTCCTTGTGAGACAAGGTGAAGCCCTAGCCATTCTCTATATAAACAACCCCTAACCAAGACATGATGGCCCCTAGCTCATACACAAGACTTACACGAAAATCACAACACCAAGAACCCTAGCCACTCACAGCAAATAGCAAGAAGAAAAACACAAATAATTCTCTTCACCTCCCCCACCCCACAACCGAAAACAGCAGCCCCTAAACCTCCACACATCACCGAAAATACACCCCCAAACGGCAGCCCCTTTCCACCAAAAACAATAGCACCTTTCCACCCAAAACAGCAGCCAAATCCGCTTAAATCAGTCCTAAAATCCTTTCATTACAAGTGACATGAGTAAGGGACCATTCCGAACCCAATGGTTTGAGGTCTTCCCTTGCGAGGGGTGAGTGCGGCCTTAAATCTCATTTTCCTGGTTCACACCAGGTGGCGACTCTATTATTCTCCGATTTAGTCCCCGTGGCTACTCCGTACTCCCGACCGGGCATCGAGCCCGGGACAACATGCGTCGTCCAGTTTCTGTGTCCCACAGTCTGGTGACTCCACTGGGGATAGAGAATCGGCCCCGAAATATTGTCTTGTAATGTTTGGATTTATGTTCTAATTGACCGTGTCTATAGTGGATAAAATGAGGTTTAATCAAGGGCATCTTGAGGCTAGGTAATGGTTTGGTGTCTTTCTTCATTCACTACCTTCCTAGAAGGAAAAGCTGTGAGGCACCTATATGGGCATCTAGCCTTAGCCTATTGTGATGGACTAATTTGGAGGACTCGTGTTTATTTCCTGTCACCAAGCGATAAGAGCCTAAGAGGCTAGGGTACTTAAGAGAGCCTCGCTCCACCCTCCCTCTGGGGAATCTACAAGGGGAAATCCATTTGACAGTCAGTCACACACCATAGCTCATTGGCACGTACCTTAGTGTATAAAAAAGGGTGCGCTCACTGGTCACTTGAACCCTTGATGGGGAGACCTAGTTGTGGGCCATCTTTCGCCGGTGAGAGCCTTTGTCTACACTCTTGCGAACCCACCCATAGACCGGGTTTGTATGGTTAAAGAAACAATTATTTCCTTGAATATGTGCTTGTGGACCATCCTCATTTGGATGCAGTTGGACCATTGTCAGAAATACGGACTTGCTGAGCCATTTAAACTGGGGCGAGTTCGTACATTATGACCATTGGGCCCAAAGCTTCTGAAATGTTGATGGGCCATTCCGTAGAAATTATTACTTTATATTTGCATTATCTTTTATGCTTGTGTTTGGGAACATCGTCGTTTGGATCCATTTGGACCATTTGTCATGAGATATGGGCTTGTTGGGCCATTTAAACTGGGACAAGAACGATTTAGACGTTTTTTTATGCGGTTGGGCCAAAGGCTTCTAAGTGATTGATGGCCCACTTTGTGATTGT
>SKCR01011109.1:0-21823 GCA_019454045.1 Zanthoxylum bungeanum | reverse complement strand
TAATTTCATGTCTTGATTTGATCTTGGGACCTTAGAATAAACCAACAATGCCGTTGTGCCCTCACAACGGGCACAAGCGCAATACTAGTCTATTCCGCATTATCGATGTCCGATCTCGATAATACTCCGACTAGGGATATTTAATGATTAAACCTTTATGGATTGATACTGTCTCATATCATCCTCAATCCGGTATTAATCATATGGACTTTCGCCATTTATATATCAAAGTAAATAATATTACAAAACGGCAAAAGGCAATTTCATTATCACATAGTTTATTTTGTACATTAATACAATATCATTTACAAACAGTGACGCTATGGGACATAATGTCTAACATGGACAAGGTAGACATGAAGGAATAAAAGAAGAGCAAGGCTCTGACTTTAAGTATGTTTATCATAAGAATTTTCACTAGTAATATTAAAATTGGATTTTAGATATTTATGGTGTGATACATAAAATATGTACTGATGTGCAGAATCTGCTATGAGTAGGATACTGAATTCAGATGAGATTAATCTGCGAATATGAAACGGGATGATAGTCGCTGTTTTAACCGTAGATACCTAAGTTTAGGAACTACCATTTGGGGTATGTACTTAAATTAGGAAACTGTTAAAATGTAACTAGTTTGACTAGAAACATTAATCTCCATATAAGGGTTTAAACCCGTTATGGGTATACCTTTATATTTTAGAACACTAAAGTGGTTTATTTTATAAAGATGATATGGAGATAAACACATAGATGTGAATAACAGTATTTATATTTTGAATATAAATAAATCTCAAACATATAATATGACAACAAATAGTTCAAACTGATTTGATCAGATAAGACTTATTTGTGGCAGTGTAGTCTGGGACACATTAAACAAGACTCATATATCCACACTTTTGAACAGTGGATACTAGGACGGATTTGATTCCATTCAAATGATGGAAAATACGAATCTAGTTTATTAGGTAAAGTACCTAAAATACCTTTTACTTGGTAAAAGTGTAAGTGCCACCGATCTATTAGCCCTTGTTCATAGTGACTAAGTGGGCCCATGTCTAGCTAGGCTAGAGGTGGATATGAATGTTTCGTGACCTTACGGATGTGGCATCGCGTTATGGTTATATGTTTCTTTTGAAACATAAATCAGAAACTTTAGAGTTTCGACACGAAATAGACGAACAGATCGGCTAAAGTATTAAAACATCACGTTTGACCATGATGAAAATACTTAAGCAGTAAGTTTCTCATATACTTGAAAGAGTATAGTATTCTTTCAATGAGGACTCCTCCTGGAATACGTCAGTTTGACGGTGTGTCCGAACGGAGAAACCGAATTTTTTTGGACATGATAAGGTTAATCATGATTGCTCTGAGCTACCATTTTCCTTCAAAAGGGATAAGCATTAACAGTGCAATACTTATTTTGAATAAGGTTCCATAAAAACTGTTTGACGATTTCATATTAGATATAAACAGGAAAGAAACTGGGCTTTCTCACTCCTGATGATTTGGGAATGCTAGCCATACATTCGGATGATACCAAACTAGAACCCAAATTGGATAAGTGCCTAATGTAATTGGTTATCCTAGGAAACCAAAGTATAGTACTTATACAACTCACTAAGAACAATGTAATTGTTGCTCACCATGGCGATTTTCCTAAGAGGAATACCAATTGCAGTGGTAAGTGGGAGGATAGTAAAACTCGATGAAAAATCGAGTTATACTGTTCAAGGCACCAAGTCCTTAATGGAACACAGACATTCATCAAGGATGAACTGTACCAGTAATCTTCGAATACACAAGAACCGCGTAGGTCGGAGAGAGTCAAAAAACAACCTGGGGTATGGGTTCTGATCTCACCTCATAAGATGTCAATCTTATTGAGGAATACGAACTGACTACGTCTGAGGAAGTGATACAAGGTATCGACTCCCTATTATGGCAAAGTGCCATGAGTCCGAAATGGATTCCATGTATATCAACTATGTTTGGACACTAGTTGTTGAACCGCAAGGCATTGTGCCTATTGGTACTATATAAGTCTTCAAGGAAGACATACGTGGATGGCAACATACCAACGTACTGAGCTAGGCTTTTAGTGGAAATGTATCGTTATCAACATTGTGTTTATTACAACGAAATCTTTTACATGTTGCCACGTTAAATCCATTTGGATAATGCTTGCTGATGCTGCATGTTTCATTTATGAAATATGGCAGCTGAACCGAAAATTCGCTTTCCTGAAAAGGAAACCTTTTGGAGGATGTTTACAACATCTTGCCGGCTTTATCGTACCAAAACTAGCAAACAAGGTTTGCAGGTTATTCGATCCATAGAGGGATTAAAGTAAGCATTACGTTCTTGGAACTAACGTTTTGATGTAATCATAATGGTGTATGATTAATTCAAAACGAAATGATTCTTGTGTATATAAGGAGGTTAGTGGGAGCGCACTGACAATGATGTCCTAATTAATGATGATATATCATTTCTTGGAAATGATATTCCCATATTACGATTGGTGAAAGCTTGGCTTTCATTAAAATTCTCCGTAGAATTCTTGGGAGTAACAACCTTTATTCTAGGAATAAAGATCTACTGAGTTAGATCTTAGAGGTTTGACACTCTGCGAGAACTCGTACATGAAAAATGTACGACCTGGTGTCTCATATGCTTTGAGCATATGGATTCACAAACAGGTCAATCCAAGTGATAGTCACTGGATTGATATTTAAGAACATCCATTAGTATCATAGAGAACTAAGGATGATGTCTTAATCTATGGAGAAGGAGAACTTGAAGTGACTGGGATCACATCTGCAAGTTTCCTAACCGATAAAAAGACTTAAGTCGTTAAACAGTACTATACAGTTTGAATAACGGTACAGTAAACTAGAAATCTTCCAAGCAAGATGCTGTTACCGAATAAACAACAAATGCGGGATATTACTGCTGCTGAGGCAGCAATAGAAGCCATTGGGTCGAAGATAAATCTAATTAGATTAGATATAGTTCTATTAGCAGCTGAGCTAGGCGTCAGCACAAGCTAAAGAATTAATGGTCTCATCAACGATCCAGATATTACTTCGACTATTCATCTGATTCGTTCGGATCATACATCGTGGCGATATGTGATCGAATGAATGCATCAGACGATAATCATACAAATCCACTGACGAAAACCTTTCCTCAGTAGTTTGAGCGAACCGTACATAGTTCGGGTGTAAGACACTCGAGTGACTAGCTATAGGCCAAGTGGGAGATTGTTGGACAATTATGACCCATAACGTCACTATTTGGACAGATCATTGTGTTGTTGTACAAATTAACTATGTGACAAGAGATTACGCTCTTATCATTTGTGATTAATCACCTAGATGTATAAATGATAGGAGGTCCCTATGATTAGTCCTGGATTGAGATGATATGAGACGGTATCAGTCCTCGAAGGATTAATCATTAAATATCCCTAGTCGTAGTATTATCGAGACTGGACATCGATAATACGGAATAGACTAGTATTGCACTTGTACGTGTTGTGGGAGCACAACGACATAGTTCTCATTATTTAAGTATTGGATACTTATGCAGTGTGATAGGAGGTTGTGTTTACCGATGGTGCGGAAATAGCTTCGCTCTGGATAAACCCCTCGAAATTCCATTGGTATATGACTATGTGTCTATGGAAGTCCGATATCAGGGTAGGTGTATTTGGTCTTAACCTGAGACTTGCATCGCTAATACTTGCGACAATTGGTATGCTTTAGTTTTAGTGTCGTCCAGGGCTTTAAAATTAAACCGGTTCTTTGTGTACGCCTCGTTGGGTATAGTGAGAATTGCAGTGTATTGGGTGTGAATCAGACAGAAGTATCACTCCAGTCCATTATAGTGGAAATGATTGTCATGTAAGGATATACGTACTGGTGCTCTTAAGTATCAACTGCCGCAGTCATCGGATAATTATGACTAGGTCATGTATAGCCGATATATAGACTAGTTACCAGACATCTGACATGTGCTTCGTACGGGGCATAAAAGAAACAGTCCAGCCTCAAGCCTGCACGTGACATTCGATACTGGATCCAATACGCAATACTAATGTATACTACGCCTGACATAGATTTATATTCCAGTAAGATATTTATGGAAGAATTGGGTATGCACGTTGCTTTCCTAGAAGCCACCAGTCTTGTAATCGTTAAGCAACGTGGACGAGGTACGCCGTAATTCGGCGTGAGCTTCCTCCTCATTCTCTTTGATTTTTTGGCAAAATCAACAAAGCTAACACTTGGAAATCAACTATAGTGTGATAAGGGAAACTACCTTCAATAGTTGGAATCATCACTTAAAGCTTGGATCTTGGAGATCCTTCTCAAAATTTTAAATAAAGCTCAAAGCCGTGTTGGAAATCTAATAACCATGTCCCAAGATCAAAAACCAAGCAAGATATATATAAGAATGAATGATTGAAGTAATGGCGGAAACAATACTCACAAAAACCAAATGTGGATGCAATGGATGAAGCAAAATACTCCTTTGTGCAGTGAAGAATTCGCCAAGCAGTGAAGAGAAGCTCCAAGCTTGAATTTGATCCTTCCAAGCTCTAAGATGAGTTTCCCATATCACCTTGTATGATCCCTTGATGTTGCTAGCCAATTATGTATTAAAGTTCCAAACTTGTACACTTTCTTCACAAGTTCTTAAGAAATGGAAGAAGAAGGAGAGCAAAACTGTTCACTTTTCGGTCAAGAGAGGGAGGAGCAGATCTGATTTTGTTTTTCAAAAATCAATTTATATTTATGTTATAATTATATTAAATAATAATATAAATATAACACAAGCCATGCAAAGACTTAGAGTGTCTAACACTCAATTTCCATGCATTACCCTTGAGTGCTTTGTACACTATCTTCATGCATTGCATCTTGATTAAAAAATACAAATAATGACAAGTGTCATTGTGGGCCCCACACGTTTCCAAATGAAAGTGGGCCCACGTGCACTCACGCGTTCGGGTTCGATATTTCCGAAATATCGAGCTTACGTCGCGACGTTAATTAAATCGAATTTAAATAAATAATTGCGCCTAGCGAAATTATTATTTACGTCGCTAACGAATTAATTCTAAATTAATTCGTTTGCCCGAATTAAAATCTAATTTTAATTTCGCGTCGAAATCGAATTCCGTTTATTATATCGAATATAATAATTTTACGATTAATTCTAAATTAATCGTTCTCTCTCTTTTATACAGTACTTTATCCAAGATAAAGTCTCTCCGTAATTAATCCAAGATTAATCGAGTTTGAATCATACGTCATCGGTGAATCTTCGGGAAGCGACCCAAGAGACCTCTAGATATGTTGGCAGTAAATCCGGTTGTCGAACTATCCGAACACGTACGTACCAAGTACTACGTTTTTACCGATTTACAAGACAAGGTTAGCCTCTAGCAAAACGCCATGCCTACCCAATTCTCTAGAAATATTCTTACTGGAATATTAGATCTATAACAGGCGTAGTATACCGTAGTATAGTGTATATCGAACCAGTATCGGATGATCACATGCTAGGGCTGGGGCTGGATAAGTGTCTGCCCCGTCCGAAACACATATCGGATGTCAAGCAACCAGTCTCTTTGAATCGGATAATCCTGACCTAGTCATATTATCCCGATGGTTGCAACCATTATAGAGTACTAGTTCTGAATCCCTCGCGATCATCTCCATATGTCTGAAGTGATACTTCCATCTTGACATCACATCCAATACACTACGATTCTCGATAAACCCAGAAGAGATATACACAGAACCGTTAAAGCCCTGGACCACCAAAACTAAAGTTTACCGATTGTCGTAAGTACTAGCGATGCAAGTCTCAGGTTAAGATCATATGCACCTACCCTGAAGCGGACTCCCATAGACACGCAGACATACTACCAATGGGATTCCGCGGGGTCTATCCAGAGCGAAGCTGTTTTCCGTACCATCGGTAAAACACAACAACCTCCTACCGCACTTGCATAAGTATCCTATACTTAAATATATGAGAACTATGCCGTTGTGCCCTCACAACATGCACGAGTGCAGTACTAGTCTATTCCGCATTATCGATGTCCAGTCTCGATAATACTACGACTAGGGATATTTAATGATTAAACCTTTATGGATTGATACTGTCTCATATCATCTCAATCCGGAACTAATCATAGGGACTTTTACCATTTATATTTCAAAGTAAATAAATTACAAAACGGTAAAAGGCAATTTCATTACTACATAGTTAATTTTGTACAATAATACAATATCATTTACAAAATAGTGACGCTATGGGTCATTACTGTCTAACAATCTCCCACTTGGCCTATAGCCAGTCACTCAAGCATCTAATACCTGAACTATGTACATGTCGCTCAAACTTTTCCCGAGGAATAGCCTTCGTCAGCGGATCTGCAATATTATCCTCTGATGCGATCTTCTCGATCTTCACATCGCCACGATGTATGATCTCTCGAATCAGATGGAATCGTCGAAGAACATGTTTGGATCGTTGATGAGACCTTGGTTCCTTAGCCTGTGCTATAGCCCCGCTATTGTCACAATACAATGGAACGGGCTCAGCTGCTAACGGAACTACTCCTAATCCAATTAGGAATTTACGGATCCAAACTGCCTCTTTTGCTGCTTCAGCTGCTGCAATGTACTCCGCTTCAGTTGTTGAATCGGCAACAGTATCTTGCTTGGAAGATTTCCAGCTCACTGCTCCGTTATTCAAGCAAAATATGTACCCGGTTTGCGACTTAAGTCGTCTCTGTCGGTTTGGAAACTTGCATCGGTATACCCAGATACCTCAAGTTCTCCATCTCCATAGATTAAGAAAACATCCTTAGTTCTCTTAAGATACCTAAGGATACTCTTAACCGCCATCCAGTGATCCTGTCCTGGATCGGCCTGATATCGACTACACATGCTCAAAGCATAGGACACATCAGGTCGTGTACATATCATGGCATACATGATCGATCCGACTGCCGAGGCGAACGGAGTCCGACTCATGTTGTCTCTCTCATCTTGTGTTTTGGACACATGTCCCTAGATAGATAGACGCCATGTGATGTTGGCAACAGTCCCTCTTGGACTGATCCATGTTGAATCTCTTCAACACTTTATCAATATATGTACTCTGGGAGAGTCCAAGTAGCTTTCTAGATCTATCCCGGTAGATCTTTATTCCTAGAATAAAAGCTGCTTCTCCCAGATCTTTCATGGAGAATTTCAATGAAAGCCAAGCTTTCACCGACGTTAACATGGGAATGTCATTGCCTATAAGCAATACATCGTCGACATAAAGGACAATAAAAGTCAGTGCACTCCCACTAACCTTCTTATACACACAAGGATCATCTACGTTTTGAATGAAATCATATTCTTTTATGACCTCATCAAAACGTTGGTTCCATGACCTCGATGCTTGCTTCAGTCCATAAATGGACCGATTTAACTTACAAACCTTGTTTGCAAGTCTTGGTGCGATAAAACCGTCAGGTTGTTGCATATAAACATCCTCCAACAGGTTTCCGTTAAGGAAAGCGGTTTTAACGTCCATCTGCCATATTTCGTAATCGTAATATGCAGCTATTGCAAGCATTATCCGAATGGATTTAATCATGGCAACGGGTGAGAAAGTTTCGTCATAATCAACTCCAAGTTGTTGACGATACCCCTTCGCTACAAGCCTAGCTTTGTACGTTTGAACGTTGCCATCCATGTCTGTCTTCTTCTTGAAGACCCATTTGCATCCAATAGGCTTTACGCCTTCTGGTGCATCAACCAGTGTCCAAACTTGGTTGGTATACATGGAATCCATTTCGGCCTTCATGGCCTCTTGCCATAAAGTGGATTCGATACCCCGTATCGCTTCCTCATACGTAGCCGGTTCAGTATCCTCAATAAGATTAATATCTACATGAGGTGAGATCAGGAATCCATACCTCTCAGGTATTACCCTGACTCTCTCCGACCTACGTAGCCCTTGTGTAATTGAAGATTGTGGTTCAGTCTCATCCTGGATGGACTGTTCATGTTCCGTTCTAGATTCAATGCCAGGAACAGTATCACTACGACTTTCATCGAGTTCTACTTTCCTCCCACTAACCACTGCATTTAGGAATTCCTTCTCAAGGAAAACTGCATGTAGAGCAACAAATACTTTGTTCTCTTTTGGGTTATAGAAGTAATATCCTTTGGTTTCCTTAGGATATCCAACAAATAGGCATTTATCTGATTTGGGTTCAAGTTTGGTACCTTCCAAACGTTTGACGTATGCCCAGCAACCCCAAATCTTCAGGAATGAGAAACCTGGTTTCTTTCCTGTCCATATCTCATACGGAGTCTGTTCAACAGACTTTGACGGAACCCTATTCAAAATAAGAATTGCACTTTCTAATGCATGTCCCCAGAAGGATATAGGTAGCTCAGTGCGACTCATCATCGACCTTACCATGTCAAGCAAGGTACGGTTTCTCCGTTCAGTTCAACACCATTTAATTGTGGTGTTCCAGGAGGAGTCCATTGTGAAAGAATACCATATTCTTTCAAGTAATCTTGAAACTCATTACTTAAGTATTCGCCACCACGGTCCGACCGTAATGTTTTAATACTCTTGCCTGTTTGTTTTTCAACTTCGTGTCGAAACTCTTTGAATTTCTCAAAAGTTTCCGACTTGTGCATCATTAGATACACATAACCATAACGTGATGCATCATCCGTAAAGGTTACGAAGTATCGATATCCACCTCTAGCCTGGCTAGACATGGGCCCACAAACGTCACTATGAACGAGGGCTAACAGTTCAGTGGCGCGTTCACCTTTACCACTAAAAGGTGATTTAGGCATTTTGCCTAATAAACAAGATTCGCAGACGTCATATGAATTTGGATCAAATCCGTCCAAGTACCCACTCTTCGAAAGTGTGGATATGCGAGTCTTGTTGATGTGTCCCAGACGACAATGCCACAAATAAGTTTCTTCTTTTTTGGATTACTCATTTTGAGCCTTTTGTTTGTTATTTTACATTTTGGAGATTCATTTATATTCAAAATATAAAGACCATTATTTGCATCAGCACTGCAAATTTCTGCATCATTCATATATAAATAACACCTGGTGTTTTTAAATACAAAAGTGTACCCACACTGGGTTAACAAAGATACAGAAATAATATTCTTAGTTAAACTAGGAACATAATAACAGTCAAAAGTTTAAGTACATGCCCCGAGGGCAGTTCCAAAACAAAAGTGCCTACGGCCAAAACAGCAACAGAAGTTCCATTTCCAACTCGTAGATCAACCTCCCCCGAAGCCAGTCTCCTGCTATCATGCAGATCCTGCACATCAGTACAAATATGAGAACCACAGCCAGAATCAAAAATCCAATTTTTATTAAGACTTGAAGTAGTCATATTTATCTCAATAACAAACATACCTGAGGCCGGTGCCTTGCCCGCCTGTATGTCCTCCTTATGTCCCTTGTTCATGCGGCAGTCACGCTTCCAGTGACCTTTCTTGCCGCATTTCAGGCAAACATCTTGAGACTTGTCCCTTGGCTTCCCAGAAGCCTTTGTTGACTTGGCCTTGCCTTTGTTCTTATGCTTCTTCTTCTTAACACCCCCAGTTGCCTTGAGCCCAGCTTTCGGCGTTTGAGATGTTGTTGCAAAGTGCGCCTCGCGCTTGTTGCCTTTCAGAAGTTCTTTCTCTGACTCCTTGAGAATTGACAACAACTCTCCAAGAGTGTCATCCGAATTCATCAGTTTGTAGTTGATGACAATCTGTTTCCAAGTATCGGGTAGTGACTGTAGAAGTACATCTATAGCCAGCTCAGACTCCAAGACTATACCCATACAAGCCAGTTCATCAATATCGGCTATCATTTGAGTCCCATGGACCTCAACAGAACTACCATCAGTCATACGGGTGCGAAAGATCCTCTTCACCAACTCGTACCTCGCCATCCGCTTATTAGTGCGGTGAAGATCTTGCAATCTTGCCATCATATTATAAGGATCCAAGTCCCTATTTTGGCGACGAAAGTGTTGAGTCATTGAAGCAAGCATGATCGACTGAGCCGTGTCACAATCATCACTGTGAGTTTTCCATAACTCCAGCTCAAGTGGCTCAGTGGGCTTAGGCCCGAGAGGTCTCTGAATCGTATACAGTATCCTCTCCGCCCCAAGGACTATCCTTAGGTTCATTTCCCAATCAGCAAGTTTGTCCCCTTAAAGACATTGTCACCCATGATGATGTCACGGACATTTACCTTGCTAGCCATCTTAACTACGATAGTCCAACTATCTAGTTAACGATAAAATGGGTACAGTCAAACTGTTACAAGAAAAATAACATTTTATTAGTCCAACTAATGTTAAAAATTGACGAAATAAATTTTTGTAAGCGCGTAAAGCTAAGTATCTGAATGAAATTGCAAACTCAATACTAGCCTCCCACTATTTTCTACAAGTCTCTAACCCTCTGTTGAGTACTCGGGAAATCCAATTTCCTAGTGGGCTAGGATCCCGTTAAATAACACACAACCTTGACTTTGGCCAACAAGTTGTATGATATTTAACTAGGTAGATCTCGAAGATCAATTGGATCCCATCCAATTCCTAGATCCGGTAGGTGGACATCCAAGTCCGAAACATATATATCTAATACATACGTCAATGTATCCAATACATTTTCCTAACCATTTCCTCTGAATCAACTAAGCCTTGGCTTTGGCACAACAAACCTAATGATTCCAGTTAAGCGGGACCCATTGACAAGGAAAGTTTCGTAATCAATGTCGATGGACAAGAAGTGATCTTGACTTTGGCCAACAAATCACAACTTGGACAGGACACCGATGTGTAACAAAACTCTCATGATTCAAACACATCCTCAATTGACAAAGGTCTTGACTTTGGCCAACAAACCAATGCCAATTTCGGATCTTGAGAAAGAATCATTCAACGGAAGGAAAATCGCTTAATATTGTTTGAGGGATTTTTCGCGTAATTGGCAACCAAT
Source organism: Zanthoxylum bungeanum (assembly GCA_019454045.1). NCBI lineage: Eukaryota > Viridiplantae > Streptophyta > Magnoliopsida > Sapindales > Rutaceae > Zanthoxylum > Zanthoxylum bungeanum. The sequence goes on along the minus strand of SKCR01011109.1, from coordinate 10,749 downwards.
TAATTTATCTTTGTTAGGTCTCATCATCATACACCCTTAAGCATGCTTCTAAAACATCATAAAGTGCATAAGTAAAGTAATAGTGATATACGGATGGATATATAAACAACTTGTTCCTAGAACAAATCACTCCCTTTCCTCTCCCCGCTAGCACTATTCTACTTCTACCCCAATTACATAATACAATAAGAGAAACCTCATTTACATTGAGGGGAATTAGGTGAGAAGAGAATACATAGAGATAAAGAGATAAGGCTGGACACGCAGGTCCAATTTATAAATTCCAAATTTACAATAATTTCTAAAATTACCCTTCCCTTCTAATATCCATCCGATATGCACTATTCATACAACACATCCACATTCATTCATTCATTCAAGGCATGTTATACAACCAATCTAATCCAATTAATTAGTCTTTAATTAGGTGACAATACAATGTTCAAACAATTGTTTGCATTTGCGCGAGTCCAACTCGTTTTGAGAATAAATACATATGGTATGAATTCACGAATTATATCGAACTACTCGTTAAATCCAATTTAAGTCGTATTCAATACTAATCCTATTATTTAATTCTAAATTAAATATATACACTTTTATTGTGCTTTTATAACTTAGATTCCAAATCTAGTTCTATTGGGTCTCAAAGCCCAACTAACATCTAATGTCCGTTTAATTAAAGTCCGATGGGCTTTCTATTGATTTCATTAGGCTTGGGCCTTGGTCAATGTGGGTCAAACCCAATTTCCAAGCCCAATAAGGAATCACCCTCATTTGCCATAAAACCAATATCAAGCCCATAAGGCCCAATTAAACATAAAAGCCCATTTATTACATTTGGACTTAAATGGTGTGATTTAGGCCCATTTTGGATCCAATCCAAATGGTCCAAATCTACTTGGCCCAACCAAGCCCATTTATGACCAAATATAATAGTTTTAGGCCCAATTCCAATTTAAGCCCAATTAACTAAATTTTAAAATTCCAAATTTTATAACTTAATTAATTAAAGTGTATGTTCATGATTAATCCTTTAAATCAATATTTCCAAAATATCAAATTAATCTATTAATCATATTTTTTATCTTAAATACATGTCCAACATTATTTAATCAAAAAATCAAGTCCCTAATATGTCATCAAGCATTCGGCCAAGGTGGACAATATGGTTCCGATTTCGTTTTCAATCCAATCAAGTCACAAATGATCATCTCCATATTATTTCAAGTCATCCAATGTCTTAAAATTAAAAAATCATCTAGTCCTCATGCTTGCATGTATTCGGCCAAGCCACTTTGGGGTTGGAAAAATTAATCCAATTTATTTTCCATGAAATTGATGATGTATAATCCATTTTAACATACATCTAAGCATATTCAATCAAGCAAACTCATCAAATCATGCTTCAAACAATTTTCCCCAAATAACATCCTAATATATTTGCATGCATTTTTAGGCTCAATGATACCATTGTTGGAAATCTAATAACCATGTCCCAAGATCAAAAACCAAGCAAGATATATATAAGAATGAATTAGATTGAAGTAATGGCGGAAACAATACTCACAAACCAAATGTGGATGCAATGGATGAAGCAAAAATACCTCTTTGTGCAGTGAAGAATTCGGCCAAGCAGTGAAGAGAAGCTCCAAGCTTGAATTTGATCCTTCCAAGCTCTAAGATGAGTTTCCCATATCACCTTGTATGATCCCTTGATGTTGCTAGCCAACTTATGTATTAAGTTCCAAACTTGTACACTTTCTTCACAAGTTCTTAGAAAATGGAAGAAGAAGAGAGCCAAACTTTCACTGTTTCGGTCAAGAGAGGGAGAGAGCAAGATCTGATTTTGTGTTTCAAAAATCAATTTATATTTATGTTATAATTATATTAAATAATAATATAATATAACACAAACCATGCAAAGACTTAGAGTGTCTAACACTCAATTTCCATGCATTACCCTTGAGTGCTTTGTACACTATCTTCATGCATTGCATCTTGATTAAAAAATACAAATAATGACAAGTGTCATTGTGGGCCCCACACGTTTCCAAATGAAAGTGGGCCCACGTGCACTCACGCGTTCGGGTTCGATATTTCCGAAATATCGAGCTTACGTCGCGACGTTAATTAAATCGAATTTAAATAAATAATTGCGCCTAGCGAAATTATTATTTACGTCGCTAACGAATTAATTCTAAATTAATTCGTTTGCCCGAATTAAAATCTAATTTCAATTTCGCGTCGAAATCGAATTCCGTTTATTATATCGAATATAATAATTTACGATTAATTCTAAATTAATCGTTCTCTCTCTTTATACAGTACTTTATCCAAGATAAAGTCTCTCCGTAATTAATCCAAGATTAATCGAGTTTGAATCATACGTCATCGGTGAATCTTCGGGAAGCGACCCAAGAGACCTCTAGATATGTTGGCAGTAAATCCGGTTGTCGAACTATCCGAACACGTACGTACCAAGTACTACGTTTTTACCGATTTACAAGACAAGGTTAGCCTCTAGCAAAACGCCATGCCTACCCAATTCTCTAGAAATATTCTTACTGGAATATTAGATCTATAACAGGCGTAGTATACCGTAGTATAGTGTATATCGAACCAGTATCGGATGATCACATGCTAGGGCTGGGGCTGGATAAGTGTCTGCCCCGTCCGAAACACATATCGGATGTCAAGCAACCAGTCTCTTTGAATCGGATAATCCTGACCTAGTCATATTATCCCGATGGTTGCAACCATTATAGAGTACTAGTTCTGAATCCCTCGCGATCATCATCTCCATATGTCTGAAGTGATACTTCCATCTTGACATCACATCCAATACACTACGATTCTCGATAAACCCAGAAGAGATGTACACAGAACCCGTTAAAGCCCTGGACCACCAAAACTAAAGTTTACCGATTGTCGTAAGTACTAGCGATGCAAATCTCAGGTTAAGATCATATGCACCTACCCTGAAGCGGACTCCCATAGACACGCAGACATACTACCAATGGGATTCCGCGGGGTCTATCCAGAGCGAAGCTGTTTTCCGTACCATCGGTAAAACACAACCTCCTACCGCACTTGCATAAGTATCCTATACTTAAATATATGAGAACTATGCCGTTGTGCCCTCACAACATGCACGAGTGCAGTACTAGTCTATTCCGCATTATCGATGTCCAGTCTCGATAATACTACGACTAGGGATATTTAATGATTAAACCTTTATGGATTGATACTGTCTCATATCATCTCAATCCGGAACTAATCATAGGGACTTTTACCATTTATATTTCTAAGTAAATAAATTACAAAACGGTAAAAGGCAATTTCATTACTACATAGTTAATTTTGTACAAAATACAATATCATTTACAAAATAGTGACGCTATGGGTCATTACTGTCTAACAATCCGTTCATTGAAAGTATATTCCACAACTTATTTTGAATTTATGAACACCTTCACATGCTTTTTAGATCCTTGGCATGTTCTAGGAACACTAAATGTTGCTCTCCATGCGGTTTTCCTAAGTGGAATACCAATATGTAGTGGTAAGTGGGAGGAAAGTAAAACTCGATGAAAATTAGAGTAATACTATTCCAGGCACCGATTCCTTAATGGAACACAGATAGTTCATCAAGGATGAAACTATACCAATATCTTTGAATACACAAGAACCACGTAAGTCGGAGAGAGTCAGAAAATAACCTGGGTATGGGTTTCTGATCTCACCTCATAAAGATGTCAATCTTATTGAGGAATATGAACTGACTACGTATGAGGAAGTGATACAAGGCATCGACTCCCTGTTATGGCAAAGTGCCATGAAGTCCGAAATGGATTCCATGTATACCAACTAAGTTTGGATACTAGTTGATGTACTGCAAGGCAATGTGCCTACTGGTACTATTTAGTCTTCAAGGAAGATATACATGGAAAGGCAACATACTAACGTACAAAGCTAGGCTTGTAGCGAAAAGGTATCGTTATCAACATTGTGTCGATTACGATGAAACCTTTTACCTGTTGCCATGGTAAATCCATTTGGACAATGCTTGCTAAAGCTGCATGTTTCATTCATGAAATATGGCAACTCGAATGCCAAAACTGCTTTCCTTAACGGAAACCTTTTGGAGGATATTTACAACATCCTAACGGTTTTGTCGTACCAAAACTAACAAACAAGGTTTGCAAGTTATTCGATCCATGGATGGATTGAAGCAAGCATAGAGTTATTGGAACTAGCGTTTTGATGTAATCATAATGATATATGATTTAATTCAAAACGAAAATGATTCTTGTGTATATAAGGAGGTTAGTGGGACCGCACTGACAGTGAATGTCTTAAGTAATAATGACATATCATTTCTTGGAAATGATATTCCCATAGTACAATCGGTGAAAGCTTGGCTTTCATGAAATTCTCCATATAATTCTTGGGAGAAACAACCTTTATTCTATGAATAAAGATCTACTGGGATAGATTTAAAAGTTGTTGAAACTCTCCGAGAACTCGTACATTGAAAAAAGTACACGACCTGGTGTCTCATACGCTTTGAGCATATGGAGTCACAATCGGGCCAATCCTAGTGATAGTCATTGGATTGATGTTAAGAACATCCTCGAGTATCTTAGAAGATCTAAGGATGCTGTCTTAAACTAAGGAGAATGAGAACTTAAAGTTACTGGGTTCACTGCTTCAAGTTTCCTAACCGATTAAAACGACCGTAAGTCGTAACAACGGTACTGCAAAGTTTGAATAACGGAACAGTGAGCTGGAAATCTTCCAAGCAAGATACTATTACCGAATAAACAACAAAAGTGGATTATTGCTGCAAGTTTCCTTTCCTCAGCAGTTTTAGCGAACCATACATAGTTCGGGTGTAAGACACTCGAGTGACTGGCTATAGGCCAAGTGGGAGATTGTTGGACCGTTATGACCCATAGTGTCACTATTTGTACAGATCATGGTGTTATTGTACAAATTAACTATGTGACAAAAAGGAAAATTGCTCTTTTATCATTTGTGATTAGATCAGCAAGATGTATAAATGATAAAAGGTCCATATGATTAGTTTCTGGATTGAGATAATATGAGATAGTATCAATCCACGAAGGTTTAATCATTAAATATCCCTAGTCATAGTATAATGCGGAAAAGACTAGTATTACACTTGTGCGCGTTGTGAGGGCATAACGACATAGTTCTCATATATTTGGGTATAGGATACTCATGCAAGTGTAGTAGGAGGTTGTGTTTTACCGATGGTATGGAAAACAGCTTCGCTCTGGATAGACCCCTCGAAATTCCATTGGTAGTATGACTATGTGTCTATGGAAGTCCGAATCAGGGTAGGTGTATTTGGTCTTAACCTTAGAATTGCACAGCTAATACTTGCAACAATCAATGTACTTTGGTTTAGGTCGTCCAGGGCTTTAACAGGTTCTGTGTACGACTCTTTTGGGTATATTGAGAATCGTAGTGTATTAGGTGTGATGTCGAGATGGAAGTATCACTCCAGTCATAGTGGAGATGATGATCACACAGGATACGAAACTGGTTCTCTTATGTACTACAGTCATCGAGATAAAATGACTAGGTAATGCTTATCCGATTATAGAGACTAGTTGCCAGGGATCCGATATGTGCTTCGTACAGGGCAGACACAATTCCAGCCCCAGGCCTTGCACGTGACATCCGATGCTGGATCGAAATACGCAATACTATGTATACTACGCCTGATATAGATCAAATATTCCTGTTAGGATATTTCTGGAGAATTGGGTAGGCATGGCGCTTTGCTAGAAGCCAACCTTGTCTTGTAAATCGGTAAAAACGTAGTACTAGGTAATTATGTGTTCGGATAGTCCGACGACCATATTTACTGCCAACATATCGGGGGATCTCATGGGTCGCTTCCCGAAGATTCACCGATGACGTATCACTCGGACTTTATTAATCTGGGATTAATTAAACGAGAGAGAAAATTAATTTGGGATTAATTACTGAGATATTTTATCTGGGATAAAATATTTATTAACGAGAGAAAAATGATTAATTTGGAATTAATCGATAAAATAATATATTTGATATATTATACGAAATTGTATTTCGACGCGGAATTGAAATTAGATTTTAATTCGGGCGAACGAGTGAATTTAGAATTAATTCGTTAGTGACGTGAATAGTAATTTTGCTAGGCAAAGTTATTTAATTAAATTAGATTTTATTACGTCGCAACGGAAAATTCGTTAATTTGGAATTAGCGAACCCGAGCCCAGGAGTGTTTGCGGGCGTACTCGCATTTCGAATTCAAGTGCGGCCCACAAGTCACATCAAGCGTCAAATCACTAGTCAATCAATTAATGTGATGTCTAGTCAATTTGAGTGATATGACAACTTGTCACTGTGATTGATGGTGGTAGTTGGCAAAGCTTTAATGCTTTGACTTTTTGGTATCAAAAAATTGGTATTAGTTTTTTGGAAAATGAATTACCATTTTTTGCAACAACCAACACATCTCTCTCTCTCTTACTCTTCTCTTCTTCTCTCATGCCCAAGGGGCTGCTTTCCTCTTCTGTTTTCTGCCAAACTGCCGAGAATGAAGAGGAGTGCAAGGTTGATTTTTGTGGCAAAAATTACCAAGTGCTAGCACACATTCGGGGTCTTACGAAGGTGATAGGGAACCGCAACCCGTGAGCATGAAATCATCACAAAGCTTAGAGCTTAATGGATCTCCATGGCCGAATTTCTGAAGGACAAAACTGCCACTGCCGTGAGCCTTGGAGGAGGAGAGCTTGAAGTTTTGTTGTTCCTCACATCGCTCAACCGATCAATGTAAATATTATGTAATTTCCTTGTTGTATTCACATGTGGTTCAATGCTTAAAACGATCCCAGTTTGACCGTAGAAACCCAACACTTTTTAATTAGTAAAAGTGCAAGTGCCACCGATCTGTTAGCCCTCGTTCATAGTGACGTAAGTGGGCCCATGTCTATCTAGGCTAGAGGTAGATATGAATATTTCGTGACCTTTACGGATGTGGCATCGCGTTATGATTGTGTGTTTTCTCTTTAAACATGAATAGGAAACTTTTGATAATTCAAAGAGTTTCGACAATAAGTTGACAGACAGATAGGCTAAAGTATTAAAACATCACGGTTAGACCCTGATGAAAATACTTAAGCAATAAGTTTCTCAAATACTTGAAAGAGTATAGTATTCTTTCAAATAGGACTCCTCCCGGAACACGTAAATTTATAGGTGTGTCCGAACGGAGAAACCAATTTTTTTGGACATGATAAGGTTAATCATGAGTCGCTCTGAGCTACCATTTCCTTCAAGGGATACACATTAAACTGTGCAAAACTTATTTTGAATAAGGTTCCATAAAAATCTGTTTGACAGATTTCATATTAGATATAAACAGGAAAGAAATTAGGTTTTCCCATTCCTGAAAATTTGGGTATGCTGGGCATATGTTTGGATGATACTAAACTAAAACAAAAATTGGATAAGTGCCTAATTTGTAGGTTATCCTAGGGAAACCAAAGTATAATACTTATACAACTCACAAGAGGATAATATAATTATTGCTCGCCATGTGTTTTCCTAAGAGGAATACCTATATGCAGTGGTAAGTGGGAGGAAAGTAAAACTCGATGAAAATCAGAGTAATACTATTCCAGGCATCAATTCCTTAATTGAACACAAATAGTTCATCAATGATGAAATTATACCAATAATCTTCGAATACACAAGAATCGCGTAAGTCGGAGAGAGTCAGAAAACAACCTGGGGTATGGGTTTCTGATCTCACCTCATAAAGATGTCAATATTATTGAGGAACACGAACTGACTATGTATGAGGAAGTGATACAAGGTATTGACTCCCTATAATGGCAAAGTGCCATGATGTCCGAAATGGATTCCATGTTAACCAACTATGTTTGGATACTAGTTGTTGTAACGGAAGGCATTGTGCCTATTGGTTCTATATAAGTCTTCAAGGAAGACATACGTGGAAGGCAACATACCAACGTACTAAGCTGGGCTTGTAGCGAAAAGGTATCATTATCAATATTGTGTCGATTACGACGGAACCTTTTTCTTGTTGCCATGGTTAAATCTATTTGGATAATGCTTGCTAATATTGCATGTTTCACTTATGAAATATTTCAGGTGAACGTCAAAATCGCTTTCCTTAAATGGAAACCTTTTGGAGGATGTTTATAACATCCTGATGGTTTTTTCGTACCAAAAACGAGCAAACAAGTTTGCAAGTTATTCGATCCATCTATGGATTGAAGCAAGCATAGAATTCTTGGAATTATCATTTTGATGTAATCATATTGGTAGTATGATTTAATTCAAAACGAAAATGATTCTTATGTATATAAGGAGGTTATTGGGAGCGCACTGATAGTGATTGTACTATATAAGTAATGATGATATATCATTTCTTGGAAATGATATTTCTATAAAACAATCGGTGAAAGCTTGGCTTTCATGAAAATTCTTCGTAGAATACTTGGGAGATACAACCTTTATGTAGAGTTTCAATCAAGTCCCAAGGATCACAAACATGCATAAAAACGAGTAGAATACAACCAAGGAGTAAGGCGGAATACATACTCACATTGATGGGTTTGATGCTAGGAAGAACAAGTTGCGTTTTTGCCTCCTTTGATAAGCTCGGTTTTGGACTCCACTGAGCTGCTGTGATGCTCGGTTGGGGCTGTTTTGATGCCTTCTAAATTCGGCCATTGATAACTCCATGGAAGCTCAAAGCTTCAAGCTCCAAAAATAAATCCAAGCTCACAAATTCGTTTCCCTATCACCATAATATAACCCATGTGTGTGCTAGCACTACTCTTCTTCATTTGCTTCTCAAAATTTCGGTCAAACCAGAAATTTTTGGAGAGGAAATCGGCTTTGAAACCGTGAAGAAGAAGAGAAAAGAGAGGGAGAGGAAGAGATGCGTAAGTGTGGTAAGAGAGAGAGAAGATGATTTTAGTTTATATATATTTATTTTATTTTCCAAAAACAAAACAAATATATAAATCATTTTTCATATATATCAAAAGTCAAAAAGCAAAAGTCTATTAATGATTTTCATCATTTCTCATCACTATTCACATCACATCTATTCACTTTATAAAGTGACAACATGTCATGTCATATCACTCAAAGTGACAAGTGATTTGACGATTGATGCGACTAGCGATATGACGCACGATTTGACTTGCGTGCCGCACTCGAATTCGAAATGCGAATGCGCTCGCAAATAATCCCGGGCTCGGGTTCGCTAATTCCAAATTAACGAATTTTCCGCGTTGCGTCGTAATTAAATGATTACGCCTAGCGAAATCACTATTTACGTCGCTAACGAATTAATTCTTAATTAATTCGTTCGCCCGAATTAAAATCTAATTTTAATTCCGCGTCGAAATCCAATTTCTAATAATATATCAAATATATTATTTATCGATTAATTCCAAATTAATCGTTCTCTCTCTTTAATTAATATTTTATCCCAGATAAAATATCTCCGTAATTAATCCCAGATTAATTTTCTCTCTCTTCCAATTAATCCCAGATTAATTAAAGTGCGAGTTATACATCATCGGTGAATCTTCGGGAAGTGCCCATGAGATCTCCGGATATGTTGGCAGTAAATACGGTCGTCAGATTATCCGAACACGTAAGCACCTCGTACTAAGTTTATATCGATTTACAAGACATGGTTGGCTTCTAGCAAAGCGCCATGCCTACCCAATTCTCCAGAAATATTCTTACAGGAATATATAGATCTGTATCAAGCGTAGTATACCGTAGTATTGTGTATATCGGCCCAGTATCGGATAGTCACGTGCTAGGGCTGGGGCTGGATAAGTGTCTACCCCGTCCGAAGCACATGTCAGATGTCTGGTAACATAGTCTCTATAATCGAATATTCATGACCTGGTCACAATATCCCGATTGGTTGCGCGACACTCAAGAGCACTAGTACCGTATCCTGCGTGACATCATCTCCAATATGACTGAAGTGATACTTCCGTCTTGACATCACACCCAAATACACTACGACTCTCTGATAAACCAGAAGTGGTGTACGCAGAACCGTTTAAAGCCCTGTACCACCAAGACCAAAGTCTACGATATCGCAAGTATTAGCGATGCAAGTCTCAGGTTAAGACTATACAAACACCTACCTTGATTTTGTTAGACAGTAATGACCCATAGCGTCACCTATTTTGTAAATGATATTGTATTATTGTACAAAATTAACTATGTAGTAATGAAATTGCCTTTTACCGTTTTGTAATTTATTTACTTTGATATATAAATGGTAAAAGTCCCTATGATTAATTCTGGATTGAGATGATATGAGACAGTATCAATCCATAAAGGTTTAATCATTAAATATCCCTAGTCGTAGTATTATCGAGATTGGACATCGATAATGCGGAATAGACTAGTACTGCACTTGTGCGTGTTGTGAGGGCACAACAGCATAGTTCTCATATATTTGAGTATTGGATACTTATGCAAGTGCGGTAGGAGGTTGTGTTTTACCGATGGTACGGAAAACAGCTTCGCTCTGGATAGACCCCGCGGAATCCCATTGGTAGTATGTCTGCCTGTCTATGGGAGTCCGCTTCAGGGTAGGTGCATATGGTCATAACCTGAGACTTGCATCGCTAGTACTTGCGACAATCGGTAGACTTTAGT
>SKCR01011108.1:0-23982 GCA_019454045.1 Zanthoxylum bungeanum | reverse complement strand
CGCTGTGAGCTGGAAAACGGGACGAAAGTCGCTGTTTCGACCGTAGATACCTAAGTTTAGGAACTACCCTTTGGGTATGTACTTAATTAGGAAATGTTATAATGTAACTAGTTTAACTAGAGACATTATCTCTATATCAGGGTTTAATCCGTTACGGATAAAACCTTTATATTCTAGAACACTAAAGTGTTTCATTATATAAAGATGATACTGAGATAAATACATTGGATGTAAATAACAGAATTTATATTTTGAATATAAATAAAATCTCAAACATATAAAATGACAAATAAATAGCTCAAATTGATTTGATCAATAGAGACTTATTTGTGGCATTGTTGTCTGGGACACAATTAAACAAAACTCGTATATCCACACTTTTGTAGAGTGGGTACTAGGACTGATTTGACTATTCAAATAAGGTCTGCGAATCTAGTTTATTAGGTAAAACACCTAAACACTATTTACTTGGTAATAGTATGAAAGCCACCGATCTGTTAGCCCTATTCATGGTGAAGTAAGTGGGCCCATATCTAGCTAGGCTAGATGTTAACATGAATTTCGTGACCTTAACGGATGTGACATCACGTTATTGGTGTATTGTTTCTTTTGAAGAACACAGATCAGAAACTTTTATAGTTTCGACACGAAGTAGAAAAACAGATCGGCTATAGTATTATGCCGCCACGGTAAAACCGTAATGGAAAATACTTAAGCAGTAAGTTTCATACGTACATGAAAGAGTACGGTATTCTTTCAGATAAGGACATGATAAGGTTTATCACGAGTCGCTCTGAGCTACTATTTCCTTCTACAGGATATGTATTAACAGTGCAAAACTTATTTAGAATAAGGTTCCATATAAATCTGTTTGACAGATATCATATAGGATATGAACAGGAAAGAAACGAAGTTTCTCATTCCTGATAATTTGGGTATCCCAGGCATAGCGTTTGGATGATACCAAACTAAGGACCCAAATTGGATAAGTGCCAATATAGGTTATCTTAAGGAAACCTTAAATATAGTACTTGTAAATCCCACATGAGAACAATGTAATTGTTGCTCACCATGCGGTTTTCCTGAGAGGAATACCGATATGCAGTGGTCAGTGGGAGGATAATGATACTCGATGAAAATCGGAGTAATACTATTCAAGGCACGAAGTCCTTATGGAACACAATAGTTCATCTATGATGAATCTATACCTATATACATCTTCGAATACACAAGAACATGTAGATCGGATAGAGTCAGAAAACAACCTAGGGTATGGGTTTTCTGATCTAACCTCAAGTAAAAATGTAAATCCATTTTGAAAATGCTTGAAAATAACTGTATATTTCATTTATGAAATGTGTCAGTTACAGATCAAAATCGCTTTCCTGAAAAGGAACCTTTTTGGAGGATGATTAGAACATCCTGACGATTTTGTATAACCAACAAACAAGGTTTGCGGGTTATTCGATCCATGTTTGGATTGTAGCAAGCATAAGGTTCTTGGAACTGTCGTTTTGAAATAATCATAATGATTTATGATTTAATTCAAAACGAAATAATTCTTGTGTATATAAGGAGGTTAGTGGGAGATTGCACTAACAGTGAAATTCTTTCATAGAAATTCTCCGTAGAATTCTGGGGAGTAACAACCTTTATTCAAGGAATAAAGATCTACTGGGATAGATTTGGAGTTTGTTAACACTCTCTGGGAAATTGTACATTTAAAATGTACTTGTATTGGTGTCTCATACGCTTCGAGCATATGGAGTCACAATCGGGTCAATCCAAGTGATAGTCACTGGATTGAAGTTAAGAACATCTGTTAGTATCTTAGAGAACTAAAGATGTTGTCTTAAACTATGGAGAAGGAGAACTTGAAGTGACTGGGATCACTACTGCAAGTTTCCAAACAATTAAATACTACGGTACTATAAAGTTTGAATAACGGGACAGTGAGCTGGAAATATTCCGAGCAAGATAACTGTTGCCGAATAAACAACAAATGCGGATTATTGCTGCAGCTGAGGCAGCAATAGAAGCCATTTGGATCGATAATAAATCTAATTAGATTAGATATAGTTCTGTTAGCAGCTGAGCTAGGCGTCAGCACAGGCTAAGGAATTAAAGGTCTCATCGACGATCCATATTATACTTCTATATCATCTGATTCGTTCGGATCATACATCGTGGCGATGTGATGATCGTATAAATCGCGTCAAACGATAATCAAACAAATCCGCTGACGAAAACCTTTCCTCAGCAATTTGAGCGAACATACATAGTTCGGGTGTTAGACACTCGAGTGACTGGCTATGTGCCAAGTGGGAGATTGTTGGATAATATGACCCATAGAGTCACTATTTGCACAGAACATTGTGTTGCTGTAGCAAATTAACTATGTAACAAGGAAATTGCACTCTCGTCATTTGTGATTAGATCACCATAGATATATAAATGAAGAGAGGTCCCTATGATTAGTTCCTGGACTGAGATGATATGAGACAGTATCAGTCCACGAAGGATTAATCATTAAATATCCCTAGCCGTAGTATTATCGAGACTGGACATCGATAATGCGGAATAGGCTAGTAATTGCACTTGTGTGCGTTGTGAGGGCACAACGGCATAGTTCTCATATATATAAGTATTGGATACTTATGCAAGTGCGATAGGAGGTCGTGTTTCACCGATGGTACGGGAAACAGCTTCGCTCTGGATAGACCCTTCGGAATCCCATGGGTATTATGACTATGTGTCTATGGGAGGCCGAAATCAAGGTAGGTGTGTATAGTCTTAACCTGAGACTTACATCGCTAATACTTACGATAATCGATAGACTTTTGTCTTGGTGGTACAGGCTTTAACCGGTTCTGCGTACACCACTTCTGGGTTTATGAGAGAGTCGTAGTGTATTGGATGTGATGTCAAGACGGAAGTATCACTCCAGTCATAGTGGAGATGATGTCACGCAGGATACGGTATTAGTGCTCTTAAGTGCTGCGCGGCCATCGGGATATTATGACAAGGTCATGTATATCCGATTATAGAGACTAGTTACCAGACATCCGACATGTGCTTCGTACAGGGCAGACACTTATCCAGCCCTAGGCCTAGCACGTGACTATCTGATACTGGGCCGATATGCACAATACAATGGTATACTACGCTTGATACAGATCTTAATATTCTTATAAGAATATGTCCGGAGAATTGGGAAGACTTGGTGCTTTGCTAGGAGTCGACCTTGTCTCGTAAATCGGTAGAACGTAGTACTTGGTACGTACATGATTCGGATACTCCGACGACCGTATTTACTACCAACATATCCGGGGATCTCATGGGTCGCTTCCCAAAGATTCACCTATGACGTATGACTCGCACTTATATTAATCTGGGATTAATATGATGAGAGAGAGAATTAATCTGGGATTAATTTCGGAGACACTTTATCTAGGATAAAATATCAATTGAAGAGAGAGAAACATTGATTTGGAATTAATCGAGGAATTAATATATTTGATATATTAAACGAAATTAGATTTCGACGCGGAATTAAAATTAGATTTTAATTCGGGCGAGCGAATTAATTTAGAATTAATTCGTTACCGACGTGAATAGTGATTTCGCTAGGCATAATTATTTAGTTCTCGTCGCGACGGAAATTCGTTAATTCGGAATTAGCGAAACCGAGCCCGAAAGTGTTTGCGAACACATTCGTATTTTGAAACGAGTAGGATCCGCAAATCACATCGCGAAGTCTCATTACTTGACACGAATAGATGATGGATGTATGTAGTCACCTTTATGGGATGATACATTGTCTCTATTCTCAATGTAATAAGTGTTGGATAATATGACCCATAGCGTCACTATTTGCACAGAACATTGTGTTGCTGTAGCAAATTAACTATGTAACAAGGAAATTGCACTCTCGTCATTTGTGATTAGATCACCATAGATATAAATGAAGAGAGGTCCCTATGATTAGTTCCTGGATTGAGATGATATGAGACAGTATCAGTCCACGAAGGATTAATCATTAAATATCCCTAGCCGTAGTATTATCGAGACTGGACATCGATAATGCGGAATAGGCTAGTATTGCACTTGTGCGCGTTGTGAGGGCACAACGGCATAGTTCTCATTATATAAGTATTGGATACTTGTGCAAGTGCGATAGGAGGTCGTGTTTCACCGATGGTACGGGAAACAGCTTCGCTCTGGATAGACCCTTCGGAATCCCATTGGTATTATGACTATGTGTCTATGGGAGGCCGAAATCAAGGTAGGTGTGTATAGTCCTTAACCTGAGACTTACATCGCTAATACTTACGATAATCGATAAACTTTGGTTTTGGTGGTAGGGGACTTTTAACAGGTTCTGAGTACACCACTTCTGGGTTTATCAGAGAGTCGTAGAGTATTGGGTGTGATGTCAAGACGGAAGTGTCACTTCAGTCATATTGGAGTTGATGTCACGCAGGATACGGTACTAGTGCTCTTGAGTGTTGCGCAACCAATCGGGATATTATGACCAGGTCATGTATATCCGATTATAGAGACTATGTTACCAGACATCCGATATGTGCTTCGGACGGGGTAGACACTTATCCAGCCCCAGCCCTAGCACGTGATTATCCGATACTGGACCGATATGCACAATACAATTGTATACTACGCTTGATACAGATCTTAATATTCTTATGAGAATATGTCCGGAGAATTGGGAAGACTTGGTGCTTTGCTAGAAGTCGACCTTGTCTCCGTAAATCGGTAGAACGTAGTACTTGGTACGTACGTGATTCGGATACACCGACGACCGTATTTACTGCCAACATATCCGGGGATCTCATGGGTCGCTTCCCAAAGATTCACCGATGACGTATGACTCGCACTTATATTAATCTGGGATTAATATGATGAGAGAGAGAATTAATCTGGGATTAATTTCGGAGACATTTTATCTAGGATAAAATATCAATTAAAGAGAGAGAAACATTGATTTAGAATTAATCGAGGAATTAATATATTTGATATATTAAACGAAATTAGATTTCGACGCGGAATAAAATTAGATTTTATTTCGGGCGAGCGAATTAATTTAGAATTAATTAGTTAGCGACGTGAATAATAATTCCGCTAGGCGCAATTATTTAATTCTCGTCGCGACGGAAATTAGTTAATTCGGAATTAGCGAATTTGGGCCCGAAAGTGTTTGCGGACACATTCGTATTTTGAAACGGGTGGAATCCGCAAATCACATCGCGATATCTCATTACTTGACACGAATAGATGATGGATGTATCTAGTCACCTTTAAGGGATGATACATTGTCTCTACTCTCAATGTGAAGTAATGATGGCAAATGATGTATTTTCCTTGGAGGGAAAACCTTTCACGGAAAATGAAGGTTTTTAATTAAAAAATTCATTTTGTATTTGATACATTTTGGCTTTTCATTTGCCACTAACTCACGGTTTTTGTTAAAACAAAAACAAGAAGTGAAATAAACACTCTCTCCTCTTCTTCTTCTCCCCTCTCTCACGACATTTTCTGGTTTTGCAAAGGCAGTGAACTGCCGAACAGATAAAAGAAAATGGAGGGAAGCAAGTGTGTTTTGTGGCAAAACAAGAGTGCTAGCACACTCCGGGTTCAATGCGAAGGTGATAAGGGAAGTATACCCATGAGCAAGGAACGTTTTGATGAAGCTTGGAGCTCGTTTTTCTTGATCAAAATGGAGCAAAACAGAAGCACAAAACCGAATCTGCAGCAGTGGGCGCACTTGACAGTGAACTGCCGTGAGCAGTGGCAGTGGCAGTGGGCAGTGAGTTCGTTTTTTGTTGCCAAATCGCATCTCAACCGCTCGATGTAAGTATTCCGCACTTAAATCGTTGTATTCGCTTATGATTCATGCTTGAGTTTTGATCTTGGGACCTTTAGAAACTTCAACAATAAGATGATGCCATTTAATGAATTTTTTGGAGGGAAAACCTTTCACGGTTTTTGAAGGGTTTTTTAATTAAAAATTCATTTTGGTAAATCATATCTCATCATTGCTTTTCTCTTTCGTTCACACGGTTTTTGAAACAATTAAAAAGTGAAAAAAAAAATTGAAAAAGGCACTCTCTCCTCTTCTTCTCCTCTCTTCTTTCACGCCATTTCTGGTTTTTGTGTGGTAGTGAACTGCCGAAAATAACAAAAGAAATGGAGGGAAGCAAGTGTGTTTTGTGGCAAAACAAGAGTGCTAGCACACTCCGGGATCATGCCAAGGTGATAAGGGAAGTATGCCCATGAGCCGGGAACGTTTTGATGAAGCTTGAAGCTCGTTTTTGATGTTCAAAATGGCGCAAAACAGACCACCAAACTGCTGCAGTGGGCGCACATGAGCATTGGGCAGTGAGCAGAATTTCAGTTCGTTTTTGTTGCCAAATCGTCTCTCAACCACTCGATGTAAGTATTCCGCACTTTCGTCGTTGTATTCGCTTATGATTCATGCTTGAGTTTTGATCTTGGGACCTATAGAAACTCCAACAGCCCTAGCCATTGTCTATATAAAAACCCCAAAACAAAAGCCAACCCCTCTCCACTCTCTCGACCAAAACAATACCCTAAACTAATAACCTCTCGGCCCCTCTCATTCAATACCCACCTAGACACTCGGCAAGCCAACAGTCCTAATAGCACCACGACCAACACACTCACGGCCACTTTCAAGCCATCTCCATGTGAAGAAGCCACCTGCCCCTCACAAGCCATCACGCCTTCAACCCACCCATTCAACACCGACGTTGAAGAGCCACACACAAAACCTGCCCCTTCATCACGCAAGCCTGCCTTCAACACTCAGCCGAACCCTCCACAAACACCACACGCCACAAACCTAAAGCCTTGACCGACAACAAATTCAAACGATCCACAGACCCTTCACAAGCTCACCATGCACACGTGAACCAAATGAGCAGCCCTCCACTTGAACCCTCAAGCCATAAACACACGCAAAAAAAGACACAGCTAAACACAAAGCTTTCCCTCCACCCATCAACGTTCAACACGCACCAGCCCCACTGCCTTCACACTTCACGCCTGGCCACATTCAACACCCCTTAACCCTCCACGTAACCCTCAGCTAAACCCTTACAAATGGACACCTAGCGCCCTTCAATGCATCAGCCCCTTCACTCAAAAATCCCCCTGACCTTCACGTACAAACCATCTACAAACAATCCCCATTTTACCGTGAAAACATTCCCCAAACTGCCCAGTCCACCACCGAAAAACTGCACTTTAAATCCCTAAAACAATGAATAAAAATATGCATTTTAAGCCTCCAAAAAAAACACCCAAAACAGTTCCTTATTTCCCATAACACAGTGACCAAAATACGGCAGTAAAACAGCAGCAAAACGGAGTCAAAATAGTAGCTTGAGAAGCAAAACAGTGAGGTAAAATGCAAACCAGTTAACCAGAAAAGTTGAGGAGCTTTAACCCTTCCGATCTCCGTTAAACGCGAGTCCGAAAGTCGACAAAAAAGTTAGACCTGAGGGTATTTTTTACATCCGTTTTCAGTTGTATTTTTATTATTTATTGAGTTTCGTTTCCATGATTATTATTGAGTGATGCATGTTGTGGCCTTTGAATAGATAAAAAATGCATGTATGTTGTGGCCCTTGAATAAAATGAAAAGTGTGTCGCCTCTCGTGGTATATAGGATGGAAACCCGGACATAATTTCATAGCCGATTCCGAATGGACGGTAGTATGATCTGTACTCGGGATACAACTCCACGTACCACTTGAGTAAACAGCGCATATTTCATTTTATGTTGCTTTGATTTGTTTATTATTCGCTACTTGATTTCCGCATGTTATTTGTTTATGTAATGATTTGATCGAGCGCATGGGCTTAGTAAGTTGGATTAAAGGTCCCCTATTTTGAGGAGTTAAAATCCTTTACCACGATGCTTTGCCGCGCCGATTGATGTATATTCGGTTGAATGTAAGATGTGTTCAATCGGGTATACGAAGCCAATATTATTGTCTTTATTTTTTATATGCATGATGTGATCGAGCGCATGGGCTTAGTAAGTTGGATTAAAGGTCTCTTATTCCGAGGGTTTATAATCCTTTACCACGATGCTTTGCCACGCCGGTTGATGTATATTCGGTTGAATGTAAGATGTGTTCAATCGGGTATATGAAGTCTGATATCATTGTATTTAATTTTTATATATGTATTGTGTTGATTGCACATGGGCTTAGTAAGTGCGATTAAAGGTCCTCTATTTTGAGAGGTTAAAATCATTTACCACGATGCTTTGCCGCGCTTTTAGCTCGCTATTATTTATTAGATGTCATCTATTCATTCGTTCATGTATGTGTCATGTTGTTTACTGCAATTTGGAGGTCGCTGCTGTGACCCCGTTCGAATGCGTTTCAGAACACCACACGAACGCATGTTTTCTATCTGGTCCCGTTCGAACACGTTATCAAATGCTATACGAACGCGAACCTTCTGTTTACCGTTCGAACATGTATACGAACGCCGCATGAACGCCCACGGTAAATAGGTCATCCTGTATCACATCACGACATGTCTATCTTAGCATATAGTTATCTCTTTTTACCTTATGCATTTGTATTACCATTTTAGTTATCTATTTCTGTCATGCGCTTAAGTGTCTTTCCTTAATATGCATGCTTATATGAAGGCTATGTGTTTGCGCTTCTGTGCCTACCAATGTGAAATTGTATGTCTTCCATATGTCAATTTATCTTTATGCATGAATTCGGACATAGATTATATACAAATAGGTTGTATGCAAGCATGAAAATGTGTTATATGTAAACTTAGATATGAGCTTTGTACCTATGCATGCAAACTTATGAGTAAATTATCCTTGGAAATATGTTGCTTAGGCTTGGTAAGATTATTGCACAAATCATTTTATTACAAGTGGCATAAGTAATGGACCATTCCGAACCCAACGGTTTGAGGTCTTCCCTTGCGAGGGGTGAGTGCGACCTTAAATCTTTATCCCGGTTCACACCGGATGGCGACTCCATTATTTCTCCGGTTTAGTTCCCCCGCGGGCTATTCCGTACTGCCAACTAGGCCGCGAGCCTAGAACATCATGTCGCCCCAGATCCTGTGTCCCACAGTCTGGCGACTCCACTGGGGATAGAGAATCGGCCCTGAAATAATGTCTTTTAATATTATGATTTGTGCTTTAATTAACTGTGTCTACTGTGGGTTAAAAGGTGTTTAATCAAATGCATATTGTTTAGGCTGGGTAATGGTTTGGTGTCTTCCCTCACTCACTACCTTTCTAGAAGGAAAAGTTGTGAAGGCACCTAGATAATCATCTACTCGTAGCCTACTGTGATGGACTAATTTGGAGGACTCGTTGTTTATTCTTGTCACCAAGTGATAAGAGCCTAAGAGCCTAGGGTACTTAAGAGAGCCTCGCTCCACCCTCCCTCTGGGGAATCTACAACGGGAAATCCATCTGACAGTCAGTCACACACCATAACTCGTTGGCACGTACTGTAAGGTATAAAAAAAGTGTGCTCACTTGGTCGCTCGAACCCTTGAGTGGGGAGACCTAGTTGTGGGCAATCCTTCGCCAGCGAGAGTCTTTGTCTACACTCCCGCAAACCCACGCGTAGACCGAAGTCATATGGCCTATAGCAACTATTTCCTTGTGCTTGTGGACCATCCTCATTTGGATGCAGTTGGGCTTCTTGTCAGAAATGCGGACTTGTAGGGCGATTTAAATTGGGATGATTTCGTATCCAATGACCATTGGGCCAGAAGCTTCTGAAATGTTGATGGGCCACTCTGTAGAAATTATTTATGTATGCTTGTGTTTGGGAACATGGTCGTTTAGATCCATTCGGACCTTTTGTCATGAGGTATAGGCTTGTTGGGCAATTTAAACTAGGACAAGAACATATCTTATGATGATTGGGCCAAAAGCTTCCAAAACACCAATGGGCCATTATATGTTTGTGTTTAGGAACATTATCATTTGGATACGATTGGACTTATTGCCATGAGATGTGAACTTGTTGGGCCATTTAAACTGAGACGAATTCACTCCTATGACAGTTAGCCCAAAAGTTTCTAAAATGATGATGGGCCGATTTGTGTGAAAATTTTAATGAGTTGATATATTTCTTGTATCGCATGCAACTCATGCATCACATGCACCTCATGCATACATGCACCATGTTAACCCCCTTTTATCTTGAAAGCCATCATAGATACATGTTGGTTAGGGAAGAGGGCAGACTTGTCAAAAGACCGAGCAGCCACCAAGAGTACCGGCAGAAGACCTAACCCAACGGGATAGGAAACTCAATCATGCATGCATGTATACACGTAACGTATTTTGCATTCCTTTTTGTGTTTGTTTTGTTTTGTATTCAAAGGTTTCAACGGAGAAAAAGAGAAAGCGGCCAATGCAAGCTAACTAGAAGCAGCAACAGTACATTGTCAGTAGTCTTCAGGAATGAATCACAGGGGCGAGGCCCATATCAGTATCAGTCTGGGGGCGAGGCCTATATCAGCAGTATCAGTCCAGGGACGAGGCCCCTATCAGTATGAGTTGGGGGTGAGGCCCACATCAGTATCAGTGTGGGGCGAGGCCCATATCAGTATCAGTCTGGGGGCGAGGTGTTAGACAAAATGACCCATAGCGTCACTATTTGCACAGATCATTGTGTTGTTGTAGCAAATTAACTATGTAACAAGGAAATTGCACTCTCGTCATTTGTGATTAGATCACCATAGATATATAAATGAAGAGAGGTCCCTATGATTAGTTCCTGGATTGAGATGATATGAGACAGTATCAGTCCACGAAGGATTAATCATTAAATATCCCTAGCCGTAGTATTATCGAGACTGGACATCGATAATGCGGAATAGGCTAGTATTGCACTTGTGCGCGTTGTGAGGGCACAACGGCATAGTTCTCATATATATAAGTATTGGATACTTGTGCAAGTGCGATAGGAGGTCGTGTTTCACCGATGGTACGGGAAACAGCTTCGCTCTGGATAGACCCCTTCGGAATCCCATTGGTATTATGACTATGTGTCTATGGGAGGCCGAAATCAAGGTAGGTGTGTATAGTCTTAACCTGAGACTTACATCGCTAATACTTACGACAATCGGTAAACTTTGGTTTTGTTGGTGGGGGATCTTAACTGGTCTGTGTTCACCTCTTCTGGGTTTATCAGAATCGTAGTGTATTGGATGTGATGTCGAGATGGAAGTATCACTCCAGTCATAATGGAGATGATGTCACGCAGGATACGGTATTAGTGCTCTTAAAGTGATGCGCATCCAATCGTGATATTATGACCAGGTCATGAATATCCGATTATAGAGACTAGTTACCAGACATCCGATATGTGTTTCGGACGGGGCCAGACACTATCCAGCCCCAGCCCTAGCACGTGACCATCCGATACTGGGCCGATATGCACAATACAATTGTATACTACGCTTGATACAGATCTAGATATTCTTTGATGAATATGTCCGGAGAACCTGGGAAGACTTGGTGCTTTGCTAGGAGTCGACCTTGTCTCGTAAATCGGTAGAACGTAGTACTTGGTACGTACGTGATTCGGATACTCCGACGACCGTATTTACTGCCAGATTATCCGGGGATCTCATGGGTCGCTTCCCGATAATCCACCGATGACGCACAACTTGCACTCTTGAATAATCTGGGATTATATCAGAAGAGAGAGAAAATTGATCTAGGATTAATAACGGAGATATTTTGTCCGGGATAAAATATCGTCTAGAGAGAGATAACGATTAATTTGGAATTAATCGGTAAATTAATATATTCGATATATTATACGAAATTAGATTTCGACGCGTAATTAAAATTAGATTTTAATTCGGGCAAACGAGTTAGTTTGGAATTAATTCGTTAGCGACGTCAAATTATTCGATTGAATTAACGTCGCGACGTAAGCTCGGTATTTCGGAAATATCGAACCCGAACGCGTGAGTGCACGTGGGCCCACTTTCATTTGGAAACGTGTGGGGCCCACATGACACATGTCAAGATATGCATTAACTTTGACACATGTCATATTATGCTTATTTGACACTCTAATGCATTGCATGGAGATTGTGTACAATGCACTCAATGGTATTGCATGGAAATGAAGTGTTTGACACTCTAAGCCTTTGCATGAATTTGTGTCATAAGTTTATTATTAATTTAATGAATTATGGCATAAATATAAATTGATTTTTGGTAAATCATTTTAATTAACAAACCATTACACAACACAAAACTTCTTCTCTCTCAAATGCTCTCTTCTCTCACGCCCAAGGGGCAAAACTCACTGTTTTTGGAAGCCAAAAACCGTGAGCAAGGGAAGCCAAGAGTTGGGTTTTCATGGTGAAAACCGCAAGTGCTAGCACACTACGAGTCTTGCGAAGGTGGTAGGGAGGTTCCCCCATGAGACGGGATCCATCCGACGAAGATTGGAGCTCCGTTTCTTCACTTAATTTTCTGTTTTTGTAGGCAGTGGACTGCTGCAGTGAGCTTACAAAGGCAGTGCGTTTTTGGGCTTGAATCGTCTCCAAATCGACTCTACCGATCAATGTGAGTATTCCGCTACCTCCGTTGATGTGTTCACACATAATTTCATGTCTTGTTTGATCTTGGGACCTTATAGATAACCAACAATGGCATCAAGAGCTAAAGTTGCAAGCATGAAATTTGTAGGGTTTAAAATTTGGGTAAATGTTTGTTGAGCATGTTTTGAATGAATTGTTTGTTTGAGTATGCTTATAACATGTTTAAATTCATTTGGTTGGACTAATTTGATGAAAAATGATTTGGAATTATTTTCCCCAAATTATATGCCTTGGCCGAATGCAAAATTGATTTTGAATCATTGGAATTTTGTTGATTTTAATTCATTGGATGAGTTAAATCATGTAGGATGATGTTAATTAATGTCAATTGGATTGTACTTTGAATTGAACATAACCCCTAAATTCCATGTGTTGGCCGAATTGGATATGCCCTAGTGTTGTCTTGGAAATTTTTGATTTTGATAATTGGATGTATTGAAAATCATTCGGGATATGTATTTAATGTCGATTGCGGATTAATTGGATTGAAACCAAATTGGACATGAAATCACTTCCCTTGGCCGAGACTTAGCAAGCATGTAAATGGGTTTGATTTTTCATTATGTGTGTTTGACATGTAATAATGAATTAAGCATGATTAATTGCTAATTTAGTGCTTCGGAAATATCGATTTAGTCGATTAATCATGTAATGCACTTTAGGTAATTAAATTGCGTAATTGGATTAGTGTATTTAATTATTTAGGCTTAAATTGGATTTGGGCTTGAATTGTTGTATTGGGGCTATTGGGCTTGATTTATCAAGTTTGGTTTAGGCCAAGTGGATTGGATCCATTGGGCCCAAAACCTTAACCATAAAGCCCAATTGCGACTAATGAACCTTTAAAGTTTAATTGGGCCTAATGGGCCGAAATTGATTTCTAAGGCATTTTGGGTGATTCCACTATTGGGCTTTGGTTTGCCGAAGCCCATGCCTAAAGAAATTAATTGAAGCCCATTAGACTTAATTAAATTGACGTTGGACGTTAATCGGACTTTGAGTCCCGACGCGATTGAATTTGGAATTTTAATCGTAAAGGTTTATTAAATAAAGTGCAATATTTAATTTGGAATTGAATAATGAATTAGTATTAAATACATGTTAAATTTGATTTAATGATGTAGTTTAATTTAATTCATGAATTCGTACTTTGAGTACTTATTCGCAAAAACGAGTTTGACTCGATCAAAATCAAATCGTTGTTTGAACATTGGATGATCACTTAATTATCAGATTAATTAATTTGATTAGATTGATTGATAGCATGCTTGTGTGTGTGAATACATGGTTGTGTTGAATGAATAATGTATATCGGATGGATATTAGAGGGTGGGCAATTTTGGAAATTGTAATAAATTTGATTTATTAAATTGGACCTGCGTGTCCAGCTTATCACCTTCTTTCTCTTTGTATTCTCTTCTCACCTATTCCCCTCTATGTATATGAGGTTCTTTAGAAGTGTAGTGTAACGGGTAGAAGTAGTACAAGTGCTAGCTTGAGTGAGAAAGGGAGATTTGATCTAGGATCAATGTGTTAAGTATCCATCCGCATATCATTATTATTTTATTTCATACTCGCTTTATTATGTATTTAGAATGCATGTTTAAGGGTGTATGATGATGAGACCTTAACAAAGATAATTAAATTGGTAGCCAATTTGCACGCGAAAAGCCCTCATCAAATATCATGCGTTTTTTCCTTCCATTGAGTGATTCTTACTCAAGATCCTAGATTGGCAGGGGGTGTTGGCCAAGTCAAGCCCTTGTCCTTCGAAGATGTGTTTTAATCACGAGGCTTTGTTCCATATTGGTGTCTTGTCCAAGTTGTGGTTTGTTGGCCAAAGTCAAGACCACTTCTTGTCCAACGACATTGATTACGAAGCTTCCATGTCAATGGGTCCGCGCTTGACTGGAATCATTAGGTTTGTTGTGCCAAAGCCAAGGCCTAGATGATTCGGAGGATAGGATAGGAAAATGTATTAGATACATTGGCATAAGAAATATGTTTAGGACTTGGATGTCCACCTAACCGGATCTAGGAATTGGATTGGATCCAATTGATCTGTGAGATCTACCTAGTTAAATAGCATACAGCTTGTTGGCCAAAGTCAAGGTTGTATGTTATTTAATAGGATCCTAGCCCACTAGGAACGCGGTTTCCCGAGTACTCCACAGAGGGTTAGAGGCTTGACGAAAAATAGTGGGAGGCAAGTATTGAATTTGCAACATTCGTTCGTTACTCGCTAAACACGCTCATTTTATTTTACTCGTCATATTAATTAAAAGTATTAGTCGGACTAATATTTTATGTTGTTTTAAAAAATATATATAGTTGGACTATATACAAACTCATTCAATATATAGTTGATTTTATAATTGGATTATAGTAATCAATATAATTGAATTAAAATGATAGTTGATTTTATAATGGGATTATAGTATCAATATTAAAATTATAGTTGATTAAATAATTGGATTATTGTAATCATTATAAATAGTACCTTATTAAATTGATTAAATAATTGGACTATTGAAATCAAGAAAGAATTGAAAGGTTGAATATTTAAATATATAATCCTTGGATTAAATGTTTTAAATGATTTAATTTTCAATTGGGAATTAATAATAGGTAATTTATTTGATAAAATAACTATTATGACTAAGCCCATAATTAAGCAAATAGTAGAGCATAAAGTCTTTGGAAGATTTATGTGATGATGACTTTAGTGCTTAATTAATATACTTATAATAAATCTATCTTTAGATTTAAAAGTATTTAAATTGCAAATAATAATTCTTGGAGAATTAATTGACTATTCTAGTGGAGAAAAGTCAAAGTTTGCAAATGGGCATGTAGCACAAGGTGCACATCGTTTCGATATTCCGAAACCCAAGGCTTGGCCAAAGGTTTGTGAAATATTGAAAGGATAATTGACATATCTCAAAGTGACTACCATTTGGATATGGAAGACACGAAGGAATTAAGATAGGGCGAGGCTCTAACTTTAGAAATATTTGTCAAAGTTATGTTCACACTAGTATTAAAATTGAATTTAAATACTTAGTGTGGTACATAATACATATGTATTGACGTTCAGAATCCGCTGTGAGCTGGATACTGCTTCAAGCCGAGATTTCTCTGCGAATTGGAAACGGGACGAAAGTCGCTGTTTCGACCGTAGATACCTAAGTTTAGGAACTACCCTTTGGGTATGTACTAAATTAGGAAATGTTATAATGTAACTAGTTTAACTAGAGACATTATCTCTATATCAGGGTTTAATCCGATACGGATAAAACCTTTATATTCTAGAACACTAAAGTGTTTCATTATATAAAGATGATACTGATATTACATTGGATGTAAATAACAGAATTTATATTTTGAATATAAATAAAATCTCAAACATATATAATGACAAATAAATAGCTCATATTTTGTTTTGATCTTCTAACATGGGACTTTTTTGTGGCAATTGTCGTACGTGACTCACAATTAAACACACTCGATGTGAAGAGTGAACTGTGGTGTGGGTACTAATAAGGTTACGATTCTAGTTTGACTTACGTCTCTATTTGGTTTTTAACTAAATGGTATACTATTTACTGAGGTTTAGAAGGGTTAGGCCACCACGACTCTTTTAGCCCTATTCATGGTGAAGTAAGTGTGGCCCTTATCTATCTAGGCTAGCTAGATGTAAACCGAGTAATATTCTTTTTCTTGACGGATGTCATCACGTTGTGAATTAGTGTTGTTCTTTTGGGATTTCTTTCACAAGAACGTTGGGAAACTTTAGAGTTTCGACCACGAAGTACGAGTGCGACAGATCGGCTATAGTAGTTTTTTTGCCACGATAATACCGTAATGGAAATACTTAAGCAGTAAGTTTCATATACAATGAAAGAGTACGGTATTCTTTCATATGAGGACTCCTCCCGAGACACGTCAGTTAGACGGTGTGTCTGAACTATAACCGAATTTTGTTGGACATGATAAGGTTTATCACGAGTCGCTCTGAGCTACTATTTCCTTCAACAGGATATGTATTAACAGTGCAAAACTTATTTAGAATAAGGTTCCATATAAATCTGTTTGACAGATATCATATAGGATATGAACAGGGAAGAAACGAGGTTTCTCATTCCTGATATTTGGGTATGCTAGGCATAACGTTTGGATGATACCAACTAAGGACCCAAATTGGATAAGTGCCAATATAAGTTATCCTAAGGGAAACCTTAAGTATAGTACTTATAAATCCCACTTGAGAACAATGTAATTGTTGCTCACCATGCGGTTTTCCTGAGAGGAATACCGATATGCAGTGGTCAGTGGGAGGATAGTGATACTCGATGAAAATCGAGTAATACTGTTCAGAAGTCAAGGCACGAAACCTTAATGAACACAAATAGTTCATCTATGATGAAACTATATACCATTAATCTTCAAATACACAAAAACTAGTAGATCGGATAGAGTCAGAAAACAACCTAGGGTATGGGTTTTCTGATCTAACCTCTCATAAAGATGTCAATCTTATGGAGGTGTACCATCCGACTACGTTATGAGGAGTGATACGAGGTATCGACTCCTGTTATGCAAAGTGCCATGAGTCCGAAATGGATCCATCCTGTATAACAACTATGTTTGGATACTAGTTGTTGTACCACAAGGCATTGTGCCTATGGTACGTTAAACGTCTTCAAGGAAGACATACATGGAAGGCAACATACCAACGTGCAAACCTAAGGTTTTGACGGAAAGGTATCGTTATCAACATTATGTTAATAACGGTTCAACCTTTTACCTGTTGCCATGGTAAATCCATTTTGAAGATGCTTATTGATAACTATATATTTCATTTATGAAATATGTTAGTTACAAATCAAAATCGCTTTCCTGAAAAGGAAACTTTTTGGAGGATGTTACAACATCCTGACGATTTTGTATAACCGACAAACAAGGTTTGCGGGTTATTCGATCCATGTTTGGATTGATGCAAGCATAAGGTTCTTGGAACTGTCGTTTTGAAATAATCATAATGGTTTATGATTTGACTCAAAACGAAATAATTCTTGTGTATATAAGGAGGTTAGTGGGAGAGCGCACTGACAGTGAAAATTCCCATAAAGCTATTGTGAAAGCTTGGCTTTCAATAGAAATTCTCCGTATCTTCTGGGGTAACAACCTTTATTCAAGGAATAAAGATCTACTGGGATAGATTTGGAGTTGTTAACACTCTCTGGGAAATTGTACATTTAAAATGTACTTGTATTGGTGTCTCATACGCTTCAAGCATATGGAGTCACAATCAGGTCAATCCAAGTGACAGTCACTGGATTGAAGTTAAGAACATCTGTTAGTATCTCAGAGAACTAAAGATGCTATCTTAAACTATGGAGAAGGAGAACTTGAAGTGACTGGGATCACTGCTGCAAGTTTCCAAACAGTTAATACTGCGGTACTATAAAGTTTGAACACCGGGACATGAGCTGGAAATCTTCCAAGCAAGATAACTGTTGCCGAATAAACAACAAATGCGGATTATTGCTGCAGCTGAGGCAGCAATAGAAGTCTTTGGGTCGAAAGAAAATCTAATTAGATTAGATATAGTTCTGTTAGCAGCTGAGCTAGGCGTCAGCACAGGCTAAGGAATTAAAGGTCTCATCGACGATCCAGATATATACTTCTATATCATCTGATTCGTTCGGATCATACATCGTGGCGATGTGATGATCGTATAAATCGCGTCAAACGATAATCAAACAAATCCGCTGACAAAAACCTTTCCTCAGCAATTTGAGCGAACCGTACATAGTTCAGGTGTAGGACACTTGAGTGACTCGCAATGTGCCAAGTGGGAGATTGTTGGACAAAATGACCCATAGCGTCACTATTTGCACAGATCATTGTGTTGTTGTAGCAAATTAACTATGTAACAAGGAAATTGCACTCTCGTCATTGTGATTAGATCACCATAGATATATAAATGAAGAGAGGTCCCTATGATTAGTTCCTGGATTGAGATGATATGAGACAGTATCAGTCCACGAAGGATTAATCATTAAATATCACTAGCCGTAGTATTATCGAGACTGGACATCGATAATGCGGAATAGGCTAGTATTGCACTTGTGCGCGTTGTGAGGGCACAACGGCATAGTTCTCATATATATAAGTATTGGATACTTGTGCAAGTGCGATAGGAGGTCGTGTTTCACCGATGGTACGGGAAACAGCTTCGCTCTGGATAGACCCTTCGGAATCCCATTGGTATTATGACTAGGTGTCTATGGGAGGCCGAAATCAAGGTAGGTGTGTATAGTCTTAACCTGAGACTTACATCGCTAATGCTTACGACAATCGGTAAACTTTGGTTTTGGTGGTGGGGGATCTTAACTGGTTCTGTGTTCACCTCTTCTGGGTTTATCAGAGAGTCGTAGTGTATTGGATGTGATGTCAAGACGGAAGTATCACTCCAGTCATAATGGAGATGATGTCACGCAGGATACGGTATTAGTGCTCTTTTAGTGATGCGCATCCAATCGGGATATTATGACCAGGTCATGAATATCCGATTATAGAGACTAGTTACCAGACATCCGATATGTGTTTCGGACGGGGCAGACACTTATCCAGCCCCAGCCCTAGCACGTGACCATCCGATACTGGGCCGATATGCACAATAATTGTATACTACGCTTGATACAGATCTAGATATTTTGATGAATATGTCCGGAGAACCTGGGAAGACTTGGTGCTTTGCTAGGAGTCGACCTTGTCTCGTAAATCGGTAGAACGTAGTACTTGGTACGTACGTGATTCGGATACTCCGACGACCGTATTTACTGCCAGATTATCCGGGGATCTCATGGGTCGCTTCCCGATAATCCACCGATGACGCACAACTTGCACTCTTGAATAATCTGGGATTATAACAGAAGAGAGAGAAAATTAATCTAGGATTAATAACGGAGATATTTTATCCGGGATAAAATATCGTCTAGAGAGAGATAACGATTAATTTGGAATTAATCGATAAATTAATATATTCGATATATTATACGAAATTAGATTTCGACGACGCGTAATTAAAATTAGATTTTAATTCGGGCAAACGAGTTAGTTTGGAATTAATTCGTTAGCGACGTCAAATTATTCGATTGAATTAACGTCGCGACGTAAGCTCGGTATTTCGGAAATATCGAACCCGAACGCGTGAGTGCACGTGGGCCCACTTTCATTTGGAAACGTGTGGGGCCCACATGACACATGTCAAGATATGCATTAACTTTGACACATGTCATATATGCTTATTTGACACTCTAATGCATTGCATGGAGATTGTGTACATGCACTCAATGGTATTGCATGGAAATGAAGTGTTTGACACTCTAAGCCTTTGCATGAATTTGTGTCATAAGTTTATTATTAATTTAATGAATTATGGCATAAATATAAATTGATTTTTGGTAATCATTTTAATTAACAAACCATTACACAACACAAAACTTCTTCTCTCTCAATGCTCTCTCTCTCACGCCCAGGGCAAAACTCACTGTTTTTGAAGCCAAAAACCGTGAGCAAGGGAAGCCAGAGTTGGGTTTTCATGGTGAAAACCGCAAGTGCTAGCACACTACGAGTCTTGCGAAGGTGGTAGGGAGGTTCCCCCATGAGACGGGATCCATCCGACGAAGATTGGAGCTCCGTTTCTTCACTTAATTTCTGTTTTTGTAGGCAGTGGACTGCTGCAGTGAGCTTACAAGGCAGTGCGTTTTTGGGCTTGATCGTCTCCAAATCGACTCTACCGATCAATGTGAGTATTCCCTACCTCCGTTGATGTGTTCACACATAATTTCATGTCTTGTTTGATCTTGGGACCTTATAGATAACCAACACAGGCCCATATCAGTATCAGTCTGGGGCGAGGCCCATATCAGTATCAGTTGGGGGTGAGGCCCATATCAGTATTAGTCTGGGGGCGACACCTATATCAGTATCAGTCTGGGGGCGAGGCCCATATCAGTATCAATTGGGGGTGAGGCCCACATCAGTATCAGCTGGGGGCGAGGCCCATATCAGTATCAGTTGGGGGCGAGGCCCACATCAGTATCAGTTTGGGGCGATGCCCACGTCAGTATCAGTCTAGGGGCAAGGCCCACATCTATATCAGTTGGGGGCGAGGCCCATATCAGTATCAGTTTGGGGCGAGGCCCACGTCAGTATCAGTTTAGGTTGAGGCCCACATCAGTATCACTTTGGGGATGAGTCCCGAGGGTCGAAGCCCACATTCAACAAAGTTCGGGAACACGGCCCATAGTTAACATAATTCGGGAACAATGCCCAGGGGAATAACGCCCTATCTTGAAACAGTTCGGGAATAAATCCCAGGGGAATAAAGCCCTATCTTAACACAGTTCGGGAACAAGGCCCAGGGGAATAAAGCCATATCTTAACATAGTTCGGGAACAAGGCCCAGGGGAATAAAGCCCTATCTTAACATAGTTCGAGAACAAGGCCCAGGGGAATAAAGCCCTATCTTTGCACAGTTCGGGAACAAAGCCTAGGGGAATAAAGCCCAATTTCAACACGGTAGAGGAATAAAGCCATAACTATACACAGTTCGGGAACAAAGCCTATAGGAATAAAGCCCACTTGCAAAACAGCTCTGGAATAAAGCCCAGGAGAATAAAGCTTTCTCTCAACGCAGTTCGGGAATAAAGCCCAAAGGTCAAAGCATCTCAGGATAACAAGTAAGTTAAGCAACAGCTGGCGAGCCAGGTAAGTAGCAATGCAATGCAATCATAACTTTGATAGGATGTTCAAAGTCACACACTGCACAAGTCCCATCAAAGTGGGGGCGACTGTAGGCATTGCATTTTTGCATGTGAGTCCCTATGATGAGTCTCATTTGGAGGCATACCTTTTTTAGTCGAGGAGGAAGTGCGGGAAACGGTTTTCGGAAGGGAATCGGTATTTCGTTAAATTTTATCCGTATGTTAGCTCCAAGCTCGCTCGTTGGACCTCTGTTTTAAAGCACTTTTAGCCTAAAAAAACCAAGAACCATTTAACCTTGGCCCAAACCCACTCACCAAACCAGCACAACACCTAGTACTAAGACAAAGCCCACGCCCACACCCACCTTGGCTCACACGCCAAGGCCCTCAAAATACAACCCATTCAATTAAATATTAATTAAATTAAATATTAACTAAATAAAATATTAATTAAGTCATTATCAAATTAAATAAGACATAAAATATAATTATACCAAATTAAAATATTGTAACTTCCTAATCCAAAATATATATACTAAATTAAAGAAAACATTAAATTAAATCATTCCTAATTAAGATAAATCACAAATATTATATACCTTACTTAACCAATATCATGCCTAAACAAGATAAATCAAATATTCAACCTTCCTAATTCATCAAAATTTGTCCCCCCAATCAATTAAGTCAATTCCTTGTTTGACACCAAATCCAATCTATTCCTTGTGAGACAAGGGGAAGCCTTATCCCTTGTCTATATAAACAACCCAAAACCAAAGCCAACCCCTCTCCACTCTCTCGACCAAAACAAGACCCTAAACTAATAACCTCTCGGCCCCTCTCATTCAACACCCACCTAGACACTCGGCAAGCCAATAGTCCTAATAGCACCACGACCAACACACTCCTGGCCACTTTCAAGCCATCTCCGCATGAAGAAGCCACATGCCCATCACAAGCCATCATGCCTTCAACCCACCCATTCAACACCGACGTTGAAGAGCCACACACAAAACCTGCCCCTTCATCACGCAAGCTTGCCTTCAACACTAAGCCGAACCCTCCACAAACACCACATGCCACAAACCTAAAGCCTTGACCGACCAAAAATTCAAATGATCCACATACCCTTCACGAACTCACCATGCACACGTGAACCAAATGAGCAGCCCTCCACTTGATACCTCAAGCCATAAACACACGCAAAAAAAGACACAGCTAAACACACAGCTTTCACTTCATGCATGGCCACCTTCAACACCCATTAACCCTCCACGTAACCCTCAGCTAAACCCTTACAAATGGACACCTAGCGCCCTTCAATGCATTATCCCCTTCACTCAAAACCCCCCTGACCTTCACGTACAAACCCTCTACAAACAGTCCCCATTTTACAGTGAAAACAGTCCCCAAACTGCCCAGTTCACCATCGAAAAACTGCACTTTAAATCCTTAAAATAGTGAATAAAAATCTGCACTTTAAGCCTCCAAAAAAAACACCCAAAACAGTTCATTATTTCCCATAACACAGTGACCAAAATATGGTAGCAATACGAAAGCAAAACAGTAGCAAAGCAGAGTCAAAACAGTTGCTTGAGCAGCGAAACAGCGAGGTAAAATGAAAAATAGTGAACTAGAAAAGTTGAGGAGCTTTAACCCTTCCGATCTCCGTGAAACGCGAGTCCGAAAGTCGACAAAAAAGGTTAGACCTGAGGGTATTTTTCACATCTATTTTCAGTTGTATTTTTATTATTTATTGAGTTTCGTTTGCATGATTATTATGGAGTGATGCATGTTATGGCCTTTGAATAGATAAAAAAGGCATGTATTGTAGAATGATGTATGTTGTGGCCCTTGAACAAAATGAAAAGTGTGTCGCCTTTCGTGGTATATAGGATGGAAACCCGGATATAAATTTCATAGCCGATTCCGAATGGACGGTAGTATGATCTGTACTCGGGATACAACTCCACGTACCACTTGAGTAAACGACGCATATTTCGTTTTATGTTGTTTTGATTTGTTTATTATTCGCTACTTGATTTCCGCATGTTATTTGTTTATGTAATGATTTGATCGAGCGCATGGGCTTAGTAAGTTGGATTAAAGGTCCCCTATTTTGAGGGGTTTGTTGGACAAAATGACCCATAGCGTCACTATTTGCACAGATCATTGTGTTGTTGTAGCAAATTAACTATGTGACAAGGAAATTGCACTTGCATCGCTAATACTTGCGATAATCGGTAGACTTTGGTCTGGTGGTACAGGGCTTTAACCGGTTCTGTGTACACCACTTCTGGGTTTATCAGAGAGTCGTAGTGTATTGGGTGTGATGTCAAGACGGAAGTATCACTTCAGTCATATTGGAGATGATGTCACGCAGGATACGGTACTAGTGCTCTTGAGTGATGCGCATCCAATCATGATATTATGACTAGGTCATGAATATTGATTATAGAGACTAGTTACCAGACATCCGACATGTGCTTCAGACGGGGCATACACTTATCCAGCCCCAGCCCTAGCACGTGAC